>BMAO01027648.1:0-52289 GCA_019973975.1 Trichonephila clavata | reverse complement strand
TTGCAGTTTTGAATTAACTAATCAGCAATAATGTAAAGAACTCTATACTATTTCCACAAAGCGCAACAGCGTGCTGTAAGTAAAAGAAAGTTACTGATTAGAATAACAGAGATCTTTATTGAGAATAATCGCAATATTTTTGGAAATTACTATAATGAAACTTTAAACCAATTCTTCCCAGAAGAAAGATATATATGATTAAAGCGGCACACACTTAATTCTATGTATTGAAATAAATCAATTTTAAATATTAAATCTATTAAATAAAGCGTGAGAGTGAGCGTTTCTATGCAGATTTCGACACTTGTAACGATTTGACCACTTTTCTGGTGACAGTACAACTTGATTGGAAATGATTCCATAACCAAGAGATCATTTTCGGGCCCCTTGTAACCCTTTAGGCACCTCCGTATGAACTGGTCAGCTTTAAGCCTGTCAACGGCTTTAAATCTCAAGAATCATCTAAATATTATGAGAAGGCAATCTCACTACAAACAGAGTAATTTGTTTGTTTGAATGCACTACTCACAAAGCTGAGACAAAATTTCCATACCTTCAATCGATCTCAAACAGTTAGTGTACAAAAACTAACGCGAAACAACATTTTTCTTTAACTGAATGTTGATATAGTATACTATCCGTTCTTCAAATTATATAAAATACAATTCGCAGTTTTACTGGAGGCATTTTAGATTATGACAAAAGGCTTGTTTTGTGACCTTAGTTTTGGACTTGAGTATAATTCGAGCATAAAATGGCAGTACTTGGAGACAGACTCTTTTGATTTGGCGACATTCTTTGATTTTGACAAAATTGGTTGACGGTATAATACGTATAAGTATCATTTTATCTATTACACGAGCGGTCTTTCACATGATCAGCAGCTTTTTGACAAAGTATATCCACAATTGTTAAAGTGCAATCTTATAGAAGGTTAAAAATGTATTTATAATCGAAACAATTTGTATTGGAAAAATTTAGTACAAACTTGTGACGGATCTATACGGTTCCTTGGGGTTTTCTTTAGGGGAAGAATTATTTCATCCAACTTTAACAAAAGACAAGAAAACGTGATATGCAAATTAAGTATAATATATATATTCTGCATTCGCGAGTTTTGAGAGTTAGTGAAGTGAGAATCGAAGATTTTTAAAGTGAGAATTGAAGTTTACTGAAGTGAGGATAGTTCGGATGTGAAGTGAATTAATGAAAAGTGAGAAATCCGACCGTAGTACTCAAGCAAACGCAAACAAAAGGGTAGTACGTGTGAAATTGGAATCTCTAAGAAGTGATCAACCCAACTATTAGTGTTCAAGGCCTCATCTAAGGGATAAAGAATTACAAGATTTCAGGTACTGTGATCATTATTTAAATATAAGTTAGAGAATAAATTGTTAGTGCGCGTCCGAGGAAAAAACGAGCTTGATAAATTATCGTAGGAATATAACTGAATGTCCGTAAATATTATACCCACGCTATCTGATCTCACCTTCGGGTTCTAGTTGCTGATCAAAATTATCTTAATTGGATTATTAGTGTGTCTGCGTTGAATATTGTGACAAATAAACAATTTTAGTGAATCATGTCGTCTGATAATTAGTTCCTCCCACACATCTAGCCGGGTTAGAGGGAAGAAGGAAAATATTCATTACAAACTATTATTAAAATGCACGGCCTTACTCAGTGTTGAAATTTGCTTTTTATTTATCAATATTCATCTCACTGGATTTAAACTAGCACCAATTTTCAAGCCTCCTTAGAAATTTCCCATTCTTTGAAGAAGTGAAACCTTACACTCGAAAAAAAAAACACCCTCTTTCTTTACACAAACGAGACGTTTCCAGTGTATTAATTATCTTATTATGATTAATGGCTAACGAGAGAAAGAATGAGAAAGAAATTGCTTAAGGGAGTTGTGGCCGCGATCATATTTTGTGATTTATGAATTTTGTCAAAATGACGCCAAAGGTATCCTTTTTCCGAAAAATGATAAATTGTTCTGAAAAATGAGCAAAAATAGTTTTGGTCATCATCAGTTAAGCAGATTAACTTACAGAATTGATTAAAAAAATTATATGAATTCCTAATAAGGCGATATTTCTTCATAACTACAGAGTTTCGGTTTAAAAAATGAACCGGATTTTTTTTTTATTTTAGAGGAATTTGTTTTAGCTAGTGTTCAATTTATCATTTAATTAATAAGCCCACTCATTTTCTGGGATAAAATATGGTAAATTTTTTTTTTAAAAAATGGTTTGTTGTTGATTTATAGTAGTTCTTTTTTATACTTATAAAAGAAAAAAATGTTAAACAGCTTTTTTTTTTAAAAAGTACATATTTATATTTACCCCAACCATACACACTCACTTCTCTAGGTATTCCATGATTTAGTTTGTTTATATATATTGTTTGCTTTATTGTTATTTAAGTCCTGGCTTTAAGCTTATGATATGGCAACGATAGCCAAGTGGTCAAGGTATCGGATCATGGCAGGCATGTCCTGAGTTCGAGCCCAGTACCACTAAAGACCCACCTTATAGGGGCGCGATGCACGTTAAATCTGTCGAGAGCTCAAACGTCCTCCTTGGTGTGGTAGTTAGGAGAGGAGGGTGCCAGATCAGGTGTCGTCCTCATCCTTGACAATGTTTCAAAATACGAGGTCCGTCGCCAAAAGTCCTCTTGTAGCTGAACAGTGCGACGTTAACATTCACTCACTCACTCACTCACTCACTCACTCACTCACTCAAGCTTACGATTGAATTGAAAAACATTCTCATAACCCTCCTCTCTTGATTTATAAAAGACAAGATTTGAATTTCTTCAACGAAAGTATATTTATTTTTACTTGAATGTTATACCCAACCTCAGAGATTGTAGCTGGTCTATTCGCGTACCACCTACTCGTACTCCTCTTGAGGAAACTCTTTCTTTAAATATTTTTCTATAAAGAAACTTTTTCCCGAAGAAGAAGATGTGATATATGCAAATCAAGGCTTATGTTTAAACATTAATTTTCAGGTTCGAGAGAGAGAGAGAGAGAGAGAGAGAGGTTAGAATCTAAATGATAGCAGTGAGCGATTAACGTAAAGTATTAGAAAGCTAGGCGAGAGTGTTTGGTAGATTGTTTGCTTAATATTTAAGATTGATGATTTGTCAATTAGATATTTAAAATAGAATAACTTCAGCTTGAAATAGATCACATAGATATATCTGAGATTATCTGGAGTGTGTATAGCTAAGACATTCCTAAAGTAAGCGATTAAATTTCTAATTAAATATTACTTATAACGTTTTCCTCGCTTTTGCTGCCATAATTTTTTTAAGGTGCATTTCCTAATCTGGGGTTGTTCAGGTTTGTTACGTTGTCGAGACTTTTAAATAAATTATGTTTGTTTTGATTATGGCTGATCTTCATTCTAATTTTCGTGCACTGATGGTTGGGACAGATTGTCTATCACAAGATGATTTCCAGAAAACTCATTTTAAGCTGATTTATAAGAAAAAGAAACATGTTTGCCGAATTTCAATTTGTGGATCTAATAGTTCAGAAAGGATAATTTTTATCTATAACGTTATGAAGTCGATGACCGCAAAACCTGCTCTTATTAGATCTCTTCTCAATAAAAGGAATGAGTTTGTCAAATTCCAAACCTGTATGAGTGATATTTCAAAAAGGGAGAATTTTTGTCTACGATGTCCCCACAATCTCCTTGGGAATATATTTTGCGAAACCCGTACTTAGTGGATCTCTACTCAACAAAAAGAACATGGCTGCTAAATTTCAAGTTTAGGTCTAATAGTTTCGGAGATCTCGTGATAAGTGTGTGAGGGAATGAGTGAGTGGCTTTTCTCATACATCTAGAGAGATATGATAGTGTGGATTATATTCATGTTTTATATAATACTCTTGTGAAGTCTATTATGATAAAATGTTGGACTATTTGCCGTCACATTCTTGTTTAACATTATTCTTGCGTATACGAGGTTGAATTTAAAAATTTAAAACACTTTAGAGGGTTTGAAGGAAAAACTCCTTTAAAAAAACTAAGTTTTAAGCAATATTGTTGATAGTTAAATATTAATGAAAAAAATTTCCAAAATCACGAAACATTATGAAAATTTCCTTTTTTATTTCGTATTTGTGTTTCTTGGTACTATCAATCTATAGAAATAATGATCAGCGTAGCAAAAACAAAAACGATAATGTGCAAAGAGATGTAGAGTTAAGTTCGGAATTAAGAAAAAAACTTGAAAAAGATGTTACACATCCACACACAAGATCTCAGATTGCTAATTTCTCTTCCCTAATTTTTCGATATCAGCCATTTTAAATAATTATCATTTAGAAATAAGAAACTCAGGGAAATAAGTGGAGGTACAAAAAAAGAGGTGAAATGTTTCTAAATTGAGTTACGAAGCAATTACTATTACTTCCACTTCTTATCGAAGTAGTTAAAAGCTATAATTAACGAGTAAAAAAAATTTTTTCACACCTAAAGACATAAGGTAAAAAGGAATTCTCACTGTGACTTCCATTAAAATAAAATCTCTCAAGAAAAACGATAATAAAATTAATGGAATTTATTCAAAATTCTGCAACAGTTATAAATTAGCTTTATCTGTATTGAAGTAATTATTTTTATTACATATGTTTGCGAGTTTATTGGCAATCTAGTAATTGGAATTAATAAATAAAGCTATAGTATTAATACAGTGCTTCTCAAACTTTCAATATTGGCGACCCAATATTCAATCATAATTTTCATCGCACCCCCCCCCCACAATACAATAACAATGGATTGAATTCAATAATGCTATACTTTGACGCGCTAAAGCTGCAGTACGACTTAACCTTTAAGTGCCTCTGGCGTACATAAACGTCTCGCTGAGCCAAAACGCTAATTGCCCTAGACGTATATATACGTCTTTCCAAAGAACGATCTTTTCTGTGGACTGCTATGCATAAAATTATTCCGAATGCTTTGGAATGCTAAGAAACTTGATAGTGTTTGTGAAGGATTTACTTTTTTCAGAGGATTTGATTATTTTTATTCCTTTTCTTCCATCACCCTTCCCCCCATACATCACATACGCTTGTCTATGTAAATGGTGGCATTGGGGAGTTAATTGCGTAACTTTTAACCAGCAGTCAAGGGATTGTAATTATAAACTGTGCAAACTATTATGAAAAAAAAATTGATTTTTGTATACAATTTATATATGACAAGCTCATGGGGTAACTTATAGTTATTAAACTTGTTGTTAACTTTATTTTTTTTATCAATATACTTGTTCTTAAGTTAATTATAACATACATCGTGCAGTACTGATACATATATAAGTGTATTATGTCGGTGTAAATGTGCATTTTGTTTTTTATTATGTCAGAATGTTTTTGTTTATTTACTTTCATTAAATTAAGAATTTTTTAATACTCTTTTGTTTTCAACTTTTCATTATGCTCGCGTTCCCTTGTGGAGTTATCACGCCCCTCTAGGGGGGGGCACCCACATTTTGAGAAACGCTCTATTAATGTGCAATGAAAAGGTGCACATTACATTCATAAGTAAAACATATCTAACTTTGTTTTGACGTTAAAAAGGAGTTAAATTAAAATCATTGATCTGGAAAATTACAGCTTATAACAATTAAGTTTTTTTAAACATAATTTTTCCACACACGCACGCAGCTTGGACACACGCACGCATGTACCCACACGAGCACGTACGCGAAGCACACGAACACACATAGGCACACACACGCACGTACGCGAACGCACACGAACCACATAGCACACACACGCACGTACGCAAACGCACACGAACACACATAGGCACACACACGCACATACATACGCACACTCTCACTCACGAACGTGCACGTAGACATAGTCGAGATTTTTTAATCAACTATTAATATCTCTAATTCATTACAACAAAATTTGCTACACATACATACAGCAGTAAGCCTTTTAACTTGCAATGTTATGAAAAGGAAAATTCCTTTAGAAACATGAAATTAATTTACGGATCCCTCCATCCTTTCATTTTTACATTCTGACAAATAAATTGAATTTTATAGTCTGCTTTCAGAGTTCTCTGGAACTGTTGTTAAGGTTAAAGGTGAAAATTCTTGCGATCTCTAATGTGTTTTGAAACAGAAAATAATAACAAACAGCAATAATCTCTTCTTTTTAATCAAAGTAAGAAATTGTTTTTTCGGTTTAATTATCTCTTACTCTCGATCTGCGCGTGTGTTTTAAAAGGATATCTTAATTAATGACGATAGCCACGGTTAGATCGAAAAGAAGATATCTGGAATGAAGTCACACTTTCCAAGTTTCACACTTCATCAATTTTCGATTTTGTGACTTGACAGATTCCATGCAATAAGGACGCATTATTCCACACGACATATTTCGGTGCAATTGGAGATACTCCTGCAGCTAAATCGAATGAAAGAATTTATGATGATTGCTGTATTAGTAAAGTTGGTTAAAATGAGAAATAGGACGTGCCTAACCAAGGAGTTGTCGCCATATAATACATTTTTTGTTCTATTCACGTAGTTCCATCTTTAATTAACTTCTCGGGAAATGACTTCTACCAAAGTAAGATCTCCAGGGATAAACATGCTCTTCACAAAAATAAGGCCCCGTAGTCTATGATAAATAAGACACTTCAGAAATAAACAACTCCCATATCTTTTTAATATTTATATATTTAGTAAATGTTGTTCTTGCAGCTATTTTTATTTAGCGTACATATTTCGTCTCTGTTAAGGCATCCGACTACTAGCGACAACTTTAAAAAGGAAAAAAAATGGAGATATGGGAATTTTTTTGTAATTTTTGGATTAGTTTAGTACATTTTAAGAAAAATATGCTAAAATTAAGAAGAGAAAAAGAAATTATTATTACTAAAATGGGAAATAATTGGTAAAAATTTACAAAAAATAACATAAACGCGGCCCATTCCGTACCAAAAGTTTATGAATAAATTTTCAATTTTTATATTCTGATGTGTTGCTGTTATTAATCTTTGAAATGACTTTCAGGATAAGAGATATTTTAATTTTTACAAAAACTAGGACACTTTATCTTAGTTATATATGAAATTGCTTAAAAAACAGTGATTATAATAACATAAGGAACTGTAAATTTTGTAATAAAGCAGTGATCAATAAATCTGAAAGCTTAAACACTTCTATTATTATACAGAGCATACACAAAAATTTCAGTAAAGTATTTACAAAACTTTTTGAGCAATTGCTGACCCAGTTTGAGCCTTTTTAAAAAAAACACATTTCGAGTAAAACACGTTTTAAAGTGTGTCATATATATATCTTACTTAAAGTATAATGGCATCTTCTTTCACTAAAACACTTCTAGTTTTCGATCTAGAAAACGGAAAATTATAAACTTGGAATTTTTATAAAGCTAATAAGATGGCCTTTAAAATAAAACCATAAAAATTTGTTAGTTTTTGGCAAAATTCACAATTTTAGGGATAGTGTATACCTTAAAAATAAAACTTAAAATGTGAAATCTGAAATAAATCGTAAGAAAAACACATGCTGCATTAATAGAGTTAAATTATGTTTATTCTTAATTAAAACAATAATAAAAAAAGGAGTAATTAATTTTCCCCTTCAATTTTCTCTTTCATCACAAGCCTTAAGACTTTATTCAACGGAAACAATGGCTTTTATTGTTTATCTTAAAGATTATTTTGCATAATTCATTAGAAAAATATTGTCTAAAAGCCATTGAAGCTTTAAGTGCTTGTTGTTTAAGTACCATATAGTTTCTATTATGAATAACGATTAATTTCAAGTTTTTTGTATTTTTGAACTGAACATTCACCGAAATCAATATCCCAAAACATTCATTGTTTTTTTTATTACAACAAAAAAAAATGATTACTATTTTGCGTTTTTGCTACTGGTAACACAGGGGAGAATGAGCAATGGTTGCATTGACTGCTTTTTGAGGCTCAGTCTATCCAATTCGGGTCCGAAATGCATTCGTGAAACAAATGGGACGAGAACAAACTCCTATTCGGGCCAGCTGTTTAATGCTTTTATTACTGTCCTTTGCTGTTAAAGACTTGTAGGAGAAGAGAGTTACTGCATATTCCCAAAGAAAGTTGTTTATGCTGTGTTGATGAACTTTAATGATACATAGAGAAGGCTGTCTTACAGTCGTTACTGCTGTTGATATACATTTCAAGTAAGTTTCGAGTATCGTATGAACGTTTTTCTATTGACATTGGGCAGTCTCTAGTTTAGATGGTTAATCTGGTTGACGTGTGCATCGTTGCAGTTCAAATGATCAATCGTGAATTATTGAGAATGTTTTTTAGTTAGACATTCCATGGAATGAATGCATAATCAACCAGTAGCATTATATTGTACTGACATCTATTGTTAAATTTCTTGGTCACATCTTCAGAGTTTCGTTAACTGCTCATGGAGGGCAAAATGACTCATGAAGGCTTAAAAAGCTGCTTGAGACTCTTTGATTTGAGCTGGCCTGCTTCGGATTCAAAGTGCACGAGTTAGACGTCTGGGAGGAAGAGGAATCTCTATTCGGGCCAATCCGTAAGGCCTTATCACACGCATACGTTTTTGGAGCAATTTTCCTTGAAAGCAAGTAATTCCGAACAATTTCTACCTAGTTGCCAAAGCAACAGCTCCGAGAAACTTTTTGCCAGTGAGCTGAAAAAATTGTTCGAAATAAAAATTGCTTGAAATTCTAGCAAATGGGTTCTTCGGCTTCTTCCCTCATAAACAAGATGATGGTAAAGATGGCAGCCACGGCTTCATCAAACGCATCAGATATAACCTATAATATTTTAATGATGTATAAAATTTTAATGGCATGCAATATTTCAAACAGAATGGTACTTCATTTCTGTTTACGCCCGTCAACAAAAGCGCGAGCGAAAAAAATAATATTGGATATTCGTTTTCAGAAGCAGAAAAATCGGCGAGTAATTTTTCAGTGTAGAGATAGAGCACGGCTGATGTCAGAGTATATTGTTTTGCTTACGCTCAGCTGGTTGAAAAATTCGGCGAAACGGTTGCTCCAAATTTGGGTGTGTGATAGAGCCTTTAAGCACACACTTCAAGAACATGTTCAACATTTTCCTCCCCACCAACATTAGAGTCACTGGAAGATAACGGACTCAAAATCAAATGGAATCTGCTCAAGTAACTTTTGAAGTACCCATGTCTTACCATGTACCCATTTTCGGCATGACTCTGGGATAAAACAAGATTTTCTAATAAGAAAACAATCCATTTAGAGTTCATGGAATGGCCTATAAGATGCTAAAGTAGACCTGCTTAGTAAATTAAAAACTAAGAAAAATGTTTTGCATATTATGATAATTAGTAGAGTTATGTAAATGATTAGTAGAGAGTGTAAGCATCTTCCTTGACATAAAGCGATGACTCATACCTATGAGATATACACCTTTAAATCATTGTGCTTTTTTTTAGAAGTAAGTTGAAATTTTTTTTCGTGGTTGGTTTGTCGCTTACCTTCTGCACCCAAGGTAGCGTGTTCGACCCCGGCCGAAGTCGGTGGATTTTCATTATGCAGAAAATTGACAGCGGCCATGTCGTGTGATTATACGGTAAGTAAAAGATCCATAGAGTGTCTGTTTGACTTGGATGCTCTCGGCAAAATTAAATCCTAGTATAGAGGTTCCCATCGTCAGAGCTCAGGTGCCTCCTTCTGGGGAGGAAACTGGGCATCAAATTTACTTACGGTAATTAGAATCGCTTAAAAGATGACGCGCTAAAAAGTGATACCAGCTCTTGGGGAATGAACTGGGTCTGCAAAGTTTAAAATAACAATGCGCATCCCCATTAGAAAAAGGAAAAATTAAACAAAAGTATCTTTTGAAATATTGGGAAGCTCTAACCTTTGGAAAAGCTCGCTAATACTGGTCTACCCCCTCCCCTCCCTCCAAAAAAATTGCTTCTACATTTCGACAACGGAACGTTATATCTTAAGTATGTCTACTCGCACTCACTCTTTCATTCAACTAATTGTTATAATATTTCAATGGTATTGTACTAATTTACTGAATTTAATATAATCAAAACAATATCGGCAATTTATAGGATTCATAAATTTAAACTAATAGAAATATTAACGCGTAAATATACAACGTAAGTAATAAGCTCACTGTGTTGTACTAGCAGTAGCCTTGGGATTTTTGGAGGTCTATAAATTTGTTGTTTTTTTAAAAATTATATTTTTTATTACAAAATAGAAATTTAAAATTTAGATTTATACATAAAAACACACACACTCATTGATATTAGAAATGCATACGCTTATTTTCCTATAATTTAATTTTTATCTGCTTACTTTCAAAAACGCCATTAAATCTTTTAAGATGACTACAAGTTGAGAAAACTGTAATGTGTAATATAGTATAAAAATTATTATACATGTAATATAACAGCTGTATCTTTGTGAACAGTTTTAATTTTTATAACATTTTTAACAACATATTTTTGTGTTGTATAACATAACATATTTTTGTGGTGTACATACTTGCAAACACATAAATTTTTAAAATTCAAGTTATAATTATTTGTAGTCAGTTACGGATTTTTTCATTTGATTTTCCTTTTTTTTCCTGGCATCGATTTCATTGATCAACTGATACTCATTTTGACTGCTGTTACGTGTTCGATTCAAGTAAAATCAAGTATAGGTCCCATGTAAGAGAAATAAAAATAGAAATTAATTACAGGTTCATCAGATATTTAAAGGCGAGAAATCTCTCAAACAATAAAAAGGATCTTTGAAATAAATACAAAGTAAAAAAAAAGAAGATATTTTAAGAAAACTTTAAAAGTGAACGAAACAGTAGTTGAAAAGGTGAAATGAAATATTTTAAGTTCACAAGTTTCCGATTATGTTGGAAAGTCAGATTTAAAAGCAATTTAAAAGAAAATTGTTTTCATATCTAAAATTGCCGTGTCTTTCAAATTATTTTTCGAGGAAGTTTTATTATTATTGTTTTAATATCACAAGAATTGAATTACATACATTTCAGTTACCAGTGTGATATTTTTTTCATTGTAATTCTATATACTATTCTGGCATAGAATTTATCAACATAAGATTTAAATAACACTATAAGCATTTCTTAGAATACATCAAAAGTAAAAAAAAAATCTTTTAAACACTTATAAGCGGTGCCTTCATAGCATCTTTAATAAAAGTGAAAAACTAATACTTATTTAAATTATACAATAAATGAATTAATCAAAAAATAAATTTAAAATTTAAAATTATAATTTGTTAAAAATAAATCACCTTTGTTTTCTTTTGAGGGTTTGTAAATTAATATGTTGTAAAAAAAATATTACAAATTTCTGTAAAAGCTATGCTAAAAATAAAAGTACTACTTTATTGGAATTTAGAGAATTTCAGTCTTAATTATCTCAACAACTAAATTTGACTTTTTTTCAATAAATTGCCGTTTGAATATAAAAATTGTATTAGGAAAAAATAATTAAAAGATGCAAATGCGAGTGCGTGTAGAAATGATACTATTGATTTAATACATAGTTTAAGTTATGGTTTTAAAAAAAAGGAAATTATATATATTCCTTTATTTTTATCATGGATTAAATTGATTAGTAGTGCAAAAGATAGATGACAATAGACCATAGACGCGAGCTTGTTTCACTCAAATATCATCAACTCAGTTATAAGTATCTGTAAGTAAGCAATTAATTATAAGTATTTTTGGGAAAGGGTGGATGAGATGATATGAATTTTGCAACAATAGGAGAAAGAATGGTAAAATGGGCCACTATATGACGGTATTCTTAGTTTCGGAATATTGATAGATGACATGAACAGCATTTGAGCAGTTTTCGCACTAACAAAATTTCCACACCGATGCAGCTCCATTTTATCACATATTAATTCCATAATATTGCAAGATGGCTGAAATTGCAGGATTTTTAATCCTGGAGCAGCCGCGCACTTGATACTAACGTTAATGGTCGCACGGGATGACTAAATCACCCAAATCCTTTTTATGATTATTTTTGTTGTGTACGGGTTCTATTCGAGCTTCTACTAATCCTGAGTAAAATATTTTTTTTAACTGCGATTTTTGTTGAAAACCGCTTTCCGTAGAGATGACTCGAATTTATGTAAATGCAAGCTTCTGTTTAAGTGCTAGTCGTGGAGAAGGCGGAATGATGGTTGAGATTTGAGTATAAGAAGAAAGCATTGTGAGAGAGACGGTTGGTCACACTTAGTATTATTGATCCAAGAAGGAAAGATAAAGGAAGTGTTGCAGCCAGAGCGTTCAAGAGAATTGATGAGATAAGCGTTATATTTATATAGTTAGATTAATAAGTTTGATTGTTCTTTGGGTTTAGTTATTATAGTGCATTTTCCGTACACTTATAAAGAATAATAAGTAGAAAAAGGAAATAAAATTTTGAGAGATGTCTGATTCTTACTCGAACTCTCTCACACCCGGGATAGAAGGATCACGACAATTGTACATGATACAAATTGTTATTCCAGGGAATAATTCATTAAGAGAAAGTATACTTTCCTACTTTTAAGGACTTTTAAATTTGTCTTTGTTTATTTGAGAATCAATACAATAACGATTTAAACAACACTTTAAAATACAATATTCGTAAAATTGAACTAAAATGTTTTAAATGTACGTGACCTTAATAAAGGACACACATCACAGACACTTTTCGTTAACAATAAAAGAATACTATTTGTAGGCAAAACTGTCATATTTTGTTCAAGTTATTGTAATTTTACTGTTCTTTGATGATCGACAAATATCATGCAGAAACTTTTCTCTCAGTGTGTCTTGTGTACACTTGTGGTTTCATATCTTTCTTGATGGAATTTTTCGGTAGCATTTGAAAACTTTTCTTTCAACTCAAACGTTTCATGCTCATCACTTTACTCAAATTCCCTTTCCCCATCAGGATTAATATCCAATATTTCATCAGGTTCTACTCTTGCTTGATCAGTTTCAACTTCATCCAACAGATTGTACGGATGTCCATTTCTTTCTTTATATTCTGTTCTCGTTTACATTTTATATTCGGTTCATTTATATTCATAAATCATAATGAGTCGTACAACAATGCAATCAAAACCTTTTAGGTGCCCACAGAGGAAAAATGTAGCCTTTTCATAGAAAATAATTTGGTACAAAAGGAGTCGCGTGGGAAACTCAGTACCTTGAGATTGTAAGAAAATGTCTACCGTTCCCAAAAAGAGAGGGAGGTATGCGACAAATACATTTTAGTTCCCTTAAAGACTGTAATATAGGAGAATACTGATAAGTTGACTTGTAACAAACAGTTTTCCCAGAATTAAAGATTTCATGAGCCTAGGGGGAGTCTGTGCCCCACTCTGAATAAGTGAGGGTTGTGCCACTCCTGGCTCAACCCTCACTTATTTCAGTCTTCGGCATTGAAATGTATTATTTTACCATCAAAGAGATCTAGTACTCATTATCAAGATTATATTTTGTGGTTCAAAATTAAGAGAGTTTGTATTTTAAGTCGAATTTCTTGAAGAGTTGTGAAGGAAAGATAAAATAATCCTGCATGCGTACAATTACTATTGTATGATATTTTTTGTATTATATACATATAGGTTCATGTCACTTTGATTTATTTCTAAATTAGGATCTTCATCTCAGTTGTTACTTATTTTTATTACTGGATTTATTAAAATAAAATACAATTTCATTTAAAAATTCTAAAAAGTAAATTTAGTTTTTCAAAATAAAACTTTAATATGATTCATACGTTAAAAAATTGAAAAAAAAGGAATAATAAGAAAGAAAAAAGTACTATTTATTTGTGAAATAAAAAAAAACAACCTATAAATAACTTTCTTATTCCATTTGTGATTACTTATGATACTGAGAAAAGCAAATGGAATGTTTTATAAAATAACATTAAAATGATTTTTATTTTATTTTCCATTTAGTATTGATCTTCATATAAAAAACTTTTCTTCAACTACAAATGTACAAATGCTTTTTTCTTTTTATAAAAAAATATATTTATTTAATTTTTTAACAGTTTCTAAATTATTAATCTTACATTTAATTAGAGACTTCATTTTGTCTTTCAGAAAAATGCTATAGATTTTTTGACCGACAACTTATAAGTATCATTACTTTTGTATAATACAATTGACAAATTTCGCCATATCAAAAAGCGTAGCCAAATAAAAAAGGTTTGTCAAATTATGTCATCCTTATTATTATTCTGAATATGTTCTATTGTTATCATGTTTGAGAATAGTTTTCCACTATTGACTCCTAATCGAAGCACTTGGCAACGTCTTTTGATTTGACGATATTAGTTAAAGGTATAATACTTAAGTACCCATTCGTTTTCTAAAGTTGCTTATGTACATTATAACGTAGCTCAAGTGTTTTTTGCTAGGTCAGTATACAACACAGTTTTGCAACGAAGAGAAAAAAAAATAATATGAATGACATATTACTTTTTGAAGAGAAACTGTAATCAACAAGCTATTGTAGTTTTAGGCGAATATAGTTTGGTTGTTTGTTTATAAATAAATTTCAGATAGATTCTTGTTTGACATATTTCAATTGAAAATTACATACTTCACCTCTTTATAGTAAATTTATAATTATGTCACAAGCTGAGGTATAATTTATCTCATAAATAGAGCAATAACATTTTTTTGCATGTCAGTGCATGTCAGTTTTTATTGAATTTGTATAGCTCAAGAATCCTGCTAAACTGAAAAATTGTGATAGTTATACGAATAAAAACATGGATTTCTTGTTATTTTAATACCGTTTGAAGAAATACAGTTTTTATTATATTATTTTTCAAAAGATTATAGTTTTTATATAAATATCACTTGAAGAAAGTAGTTTTTATCTCATTATCGTTTAAAAAATTGGCAGTTATAGAGATTGCCGATAGAAGTGAAAACTTAGAACTTTATGTATTAAAATTTAAAATTTCATAATGATTGAATTAAAATTATCAACATCAATCTGGTTTTCACATCTATTGACACTCCGAGCAACAACTAAATGCATGTTTATATGGTTTTTCATTATTCAAATATATTACGGGCTGCACAAGATCATGACAGAATATAAATACAATTCAATTGAAATAACAATTAATATACAATCATATTATTTATGGATAGTATTTGTATTTTCTTAAATTTCAATGTACTTGATTTTTAACATTATTTTAATTGTTTGCATCATTGTCATCATTAATTTCAACAACACTTAAGACTTTTTGTACTTTCAATTATTTCATTTTGTTCTAAAAAGACACAATAGGCTTATGGTAAGTAAAGTAAGAAAGGAAAATGTTTGATTCAAATTTATCTAAGTATCGCGTAAAAACCGCATCGACCGTCGTTTTATATTTTGTAGTACTGAGCTTTCGATCATTGGACATATTTAAATTAAGTGTTTCATTTAGAAATTCAATTAGTGGTAGATTTTTATCATCTGCAAAGTTAATATTGAAGTCTCCACTTAAAATCATCGGTACATTATCATATTTTTTCGCCAAATCTTTTTTCGAGTATTTCAGAACCTTCTTTTGTATAAATCATCAAATTTTCGAATAAAAATTGTTGTATCTGTCTCATAGATTTTCCAGGCGAAATATAAATGGCAACCATAAACTTGTGTTGCCCATTCTCGGAATCGCAACGAGCAATGCACAGTATATACACATTGAACTTTTCCCTAAATCCATTCAACTTCATTTATAAGATATACACAGCACTATACGTCAGCTGTATAGCTACAGATATACTGCTATAAGCATGTCGGTGACGCGAATGCACGAGATTTCACCCATCCAAAAAGTGTCTTAAGGCGAACAGCACACTGCGCGTGCGCCAGTCAGAGCATGTCGGTGACGCGAACTCATAAGATTTTCCCCTACCAAAAAGTGCCCAACGCCGCTAAAGAAGTTTTCACTTCAAAAAAATGCAATTTTCGTTTCAATATTACTTGATTACTTGAATATTACTCTGCATAAAATTAATCAGCATAAAATGAATTTGTTTTATCTTGAACACATGTATTGAGTGCTAACAAATTTCTCTTAATAGACATGATTAATGCCATTTATTACGAATTACTTCTAGCTTTATCCTCCTTTCACTTTTGAATACATTGATTTTTTATAGATACAGAAAATTTTCCGATTAGAAAATATTTGTCTTATATTTATAATAAAAATAAAAGGCAGCGGGGCCTATATGTCATGAAGTCACAAAATCTCCCCCAAAAAGTTCGAAGTTTGCAAAATAGAGAAATTCGTAAGTTAGAGGATGTGTAGAGAGGAGTTAGAGAAATTCGTAAAATGGATGTCCTAGTGTATTTATATATTTTTCTTAAAACTATTGAAAGTATAGGACATTTTTCTTTAAGTTTTAACAATAATTTTAATATGAAACTTTAATCTTCAAGTATATTTTTGAACAAAAATAAAAAAAAGTATACACACACACAACACTTTCTCCAAAACATGCTTCTCTGAAAATGCATTTTAGGTTAAAAATTATTGCATGAGCAAACATCACACTTTCATTTGATCTACAAATAATTAAATAAAATAAAAGACAAACAAGGACAGGAAAATAATAACAAAACGTTTATTTCATACTCGAATTTAAATATTTTCGATATTAAAATCAAATTAATTTTCGAGAATCGAGTTTTACAATCAAGTGCTGCAAATCCCAGTATTATTTCATTTTTACACGGAAGACCAATGAAATTTTTAGTTGCATAGATAATTTATTCATTGTATTCTTTTAAATTCAATATTTCCGATTTATTTTAAAACCTTACAGCAAATCCTACACCAACTTAACACTGTCTAGAAAAATCTTATTGTCATTTTTTATTTAAACTAAGAATTATCTACTAAAATATGACACTAAAAAAACATGTTTACATCAGGTTTATGTCATTTTTTTTCTTTCATTTTCTGGTTGACGAGGTATTATCTTGACATGAATGTATTTACTGGCTGGAACTGACAGGTTTTTTATCAGTGAGAAAGCCTTTGCATAGCAAGAATAATCGATTCCGGTATCTTTAGTTTTTACTTAAATGTAATCTTTTTATTTATAGGAAATAATATGTTTTAACAAGGTTTTGGGGCTAAAACTTGCTTGAAGCATTTTGAATACATCTTTGATGAAAATTATTACTACATCAATTGATCCATCAGTTAATTCGAACTTAAAAATAATTAGCTGTATTGAATTGTTTTCATGTAATTAGAAAAAATTTCATAACATTACTGCAATGTATTGTAAAATTTGATATAAGAGGGTTGATCGGAAAAAAAAGATTACAAGCCTCAGCATTTTTAAAACTACATGTTGTGGAGAAATTTTGTTTCTTTAGAGTAGAGATAAATGGTGCTACTCGTCATTCATGTGATTTGCGGGTAGGTAGTGAAAGTTCCCAGATGGATCAGGACGATTGAAATGGCAAGACGCTTAGGGAATTGGTCTCGTTTGGAAGTGCGAGTCGTGATTCGATTTATATGGGCAAAGAATGAGCTGACAACATGTAGCGAAATGGTGTCACTCTTTTCAATCAGGCAGACAGGATGTCGAAAACCACAATATGGCAGGGAACGGCCGGGAAAGTTCTTTAATGACAGAAATCAACACAGCACGAAATGGAGGACTGATTCAAAATGATCGACGGGTAACTCTGAGTGAAATCTTGTCAGAGCTGGGGCTGAGCTATGGTAGCGTGCAGCATATCGTTTCTGATGTGCTGCGATATTCCAAGACAGTGCTGTGAAAACATCCACCACGAGACCTGGCTCAATGGACATGGACCTGATTTCTACTAAGACGGGTTAAACAAGTTGTTTTGCGATCTGATAAATGCCGAAATAGACTTGGTGATTATATAGAAATGTGATAGATACGAATACCTCTTAATTCCCTTTTGTATTTTCAGTCTATTGTTAATAAAAGTTTCGTTATTCGACTTGTATCCTTTTTTTATCACCCTTCGTAATAAACTAATTATGCCTATAAAAATTTACTGAATTATTTATGTGTTGTTTATTGTAGAAATACCGGGTGTTCATAATTAAACTTGAAATTTGCGAGCAGTCTATTGCAACAACTATTCAGCGGAATTGCAGGAAAATTGTGAAATGGTAGAATGAAGTGAGGGGAATTTTATCAAGGAGGAAAAACAATGAGTTTCAACCTCCCCTTGGTGGCGCATCATATCTCTATTAATCTTCAAAAGTTTACAAAGCATGCTCGATATGCTGTCCACCATTGTCTGCTATCATCTGGAAGAGTACAATTTCATGTTAGACCGTTGAACGCAGCCTGAAATGGGGAATGATACGCACATGGCATTCTATGTTTTCTTTAAGGTCGGCTAGAAATGGGATGGGATCAGGTTAGACCATGTACTTGAGGCATCTCCAGTGTCAAAAGTTGCGAGGATTCATGTCGAGGGAACTTGGTGGTCAAGTTGTTGGTAAATGCAGGCTGATGATTCTGTCGTCACCGAAATGGCGGCGGAGCACTTGTTTCACACAACGGGCAATGTGTGGAGAAGCACAATCTGGCATAATCACTGTGGTTGTATCACGTCTCCTTGCCTGCCGCTTCCAAATGGTAGCAGACAATGGTGGACAATATATAGAGCATGTTTTGTAAATTTTTGTAGATTATTTATAATTTCTTAATAAAGCTATGATACGCCACTTAGGGGTGGTTTTTGAAATTCATTTTTTTCCTCGATAAAATTCCCATGATTTAATCCTGCCATTACTCAATTTTCATGCAATTCCGCTGCATAGTTTTTGCTATAGATTGCTCACAAATTTCAAGTTTAATTATGAACAGCCGGTATGTATAAGTAGAATTAGATCAACCAATTAAAGAGAGAGGAATTACACTTCATTGATATGATTGGTGATATAACTCTGCTACATCATTTTTCAAACAAAACTCTACTGTTGCCTTTAGATTTTTATATCATTAGTAACTCTATTTCCTTAATGTATTATTGAATGAAATAGTAAAAAACGCAAAACTTCAGTTGAAATGGTATAGTTTTCTGAATGTTAAAAAGACTATAATTCTATTTTGTTAGTTTTTTAAGGTATTTGATTGCGTTCGGGATCGTGATTTTGCGAAAGTATAAAATAAAATTAAAAATAAATGAATAATTTTTGATGCTTAAGGTTATTTGAATTAGAATATGCATATAAACTTGTTTTAAGAGTAATGTTACAATAAAAAATCATTTAAATTCTTTTTTTGCAAAAGATTAAGAAAAAATGCCATATTTTCAAAAGTTTTCCTTTATATGAGAAATGTGTCTGTAAAAGTAATATGTTGCATATATATGGCTAAGACTCCTGTACAGAGCCCGAACCAGGATTTTTGAAATACATAATTTAGATGCAGATTTATTAATTTTTAATATATAAGAGTAGGGAAATTTTAACAAGAAACCCATGTAATTATTTAAATTTATAGTAATTCTGAAAATAATGTGAATTTCAAAAATCCTACTTCAACCCTTGTATAGAAGTTCTAGCTATATATAGGCCGAATATTACGAGAGTGAGTTGAAAAATAAGTTTCCCTTGTTGACTGTGGTTAAGGTTGAGTCGGAAAGTCAAAGCGTAGAATGAGATAATAAAGATAAGATGTAACTTTATTTTTCCACATAAGTACCAAGTACAATTAGACATTTGTCATACCGCTTGATAAGCTTCCCCCCCCCCCCAGAAAAAACTCAGGGCTTTGCATATGGAAGAAGCGATTATTTTTGCGCGGACTTTTGGAGGTTGGAACCATTATTGCTACGCGATGCTGTGACACCCTGTCGAAATTGAAAGAGGTGATTCAGAAAAAATGACATGGGCTTCTCAAATCTGGCGCTCTGTTTTTGGATGACAATGTGAGACCACACTCGGTGGTGGCAAGGTAAAACCATATTGGAACTATTGGTTTAAGCGTCTACACCATCCGCCATACAGTCCTGATCTTGCACCAAGTGACTTTCATCTGTTTCCGGCTTTGAAGAAGAGTCTCCCCTGAAGGCGCTTTGGAAGCAACGCTGAAGTTAAACGAATCGTTTAGCGCTTCTTACGTGTGCAAAGCCATGAGTTTTTCCTGGAGGGCTGTTTGAAGCTTATCAAGCGGTATGACAAATGTCTCAATGTACTTGGTACTTATGCGGGAAAGTAAAGTTATGTCTTATCTTTAATATCTCATTCTATGTTTAGACTTTCATGCCCAACCCCGACCACAGTCGACAGGGAAATCTTATTTTCCGACTCATCCTCGTATTATTATAGAAGCATTTTTCAGAAAAATAAAATGTTTTGTAAATAAGTCCTTTCTTCATTTCTTGTTAAAAAAGTAGATTTAAATAGTCTTTTTGTAATAATACTCTTAAAACAATTTTACACCTTTATTCTAATTTAAGTGACATTGAATATTAAAAAAAATATTTCCACGCTTTTCCCAAATCAAGGTTCGAAACGCAATCCGTCACAAATATTTTTTTACATGAAGTATGACATGAATATATTCCATGACATCTTTACAAATCAGTGCAATTGTCTATACTCAATATCTTTGCAAAATAATTTAGCAGAATTTTTTTAATTATAAGATATAATATTTTTATAAAAATCTTATTCACAAAATCCACACGAGGAAGAATTTTATATTTCTCTTAAAGTAGAATTCACAACGGTACATAAAATGTTCTTTTTATTTTAGATGAATTTGAAATAGCAAATATTTAAAAATATTTTTAGCTTAATACGATTAACTCAAAACTTGTTTGTGTAACCCTTGATATTTTGGGATTTTTACATTATTAATTACTATTCTGAAGCATAATTAAAAGCTCTGGAGAAAAGCTTGTACATAGTTTATTTTTATTATTTCTGTTTTCATTTCGAAAACAATATCTTCATTTTTCATAATGAATAAATAAACTGTTACCACTGATTTTTTTTATTTTAATCAGTTTTAAATCCAATTTCGCTTCAACAATTTTCAAGATTTGAAAAAAAATTAAAAGTACTTAATAAACATTCACGAAACATAAAACCTTTAGAACAGATAAGAGTAATTTCATTAAGATACTTGATTTTCCATGTTTTGTTTTCCATATTACCTATTCTCTCAGAGTTATTAATATTTAAAATATATTTCTTAACACAGAAAAAAAAATCTCCTTAAATGTCTTACAAACGTAGAACTCTTATCAAAACTTCATTGTATTTATTAAATTCTAATTACTCTTCCAAAAGAATAGTAAATATTCATAAACATTCGAAATTAAAGTTCAAACGGTAAAATAACCGCTTCAGAAATAATGAAATTTTTCTGAAAACGATTCAATTTTCTGCAAAAAAGGTAATTACTTGCTTTTCGTTTCCTTTTGCATTTAACGAACGCATTTGGTGCAAGAATATTAGATTCCGTTCTTCTTTCTTTCTTCGAGCAAAGAATTATAAAATAAAAAAAAAAATAGTTCCTTAAGGAAGCGTAATTAAAATTAGCTTACGACAACCTGGCAATGCTCATTTAGAATATCTTATTTATTATAATTAGAAGAAGGAAAGCAATTAAGCGACTGTGAGTAATAACAAAAATATTAGCTTGCCTGGTTATAAATATGTTATTTGGTAATTCTTTTTTATTCAAGCACTTTGGAGCAGCTATCTTCTTTTATGTCTAAGTTCAGTTAAAAGGCAATAAACATTTAGGCAAACATCGGGAAAGGGAATTGTTTTTACCTTAGCGGAACTAATGAATAACTTATTTAGTAAAAAGTAACAACTTCTTTAAGAATAATTACGGATTGATTAGTTTCATAATTTATTCTGTTGTTTGATTTCCATTTGCCATATCAAATGCAATCACAAGTAGGCTTTTCAGTTCTAATCAGAAACACATGTATAACTGTTTTAAAGAAAAGGAGCCATGGGAATTACTTATTAAAATAACTCTCTTAGGCTAACTGGAGCTGGTTTAGTTAAAAGAAAATTCATTTTTGTTTTTAAGTTTGAATTAGTATTAGCTGTACTGGAAAGTCCTGTCCGTTCCGGTTTAAGCAAATTTCAACATGCATGCTCATATATATATATTTTAATTAATTTATTGGCAAAACTTATCATGCTTACAAACGTAAGGGGTTTATATATAACAGCATTGTAAAAAATTTAATACAAAATAGAAAAAAAAATACATCTAAGATACAAATATCAAATAAAAAGGAGAGAATGGGGGAAATACAGAAATATAAATAAGGGTACGGGGGAGGTACCTATAAAACTTCAAAAATATGTACAGTAAACAAAATTTCTTAAGACACATTAAGGCGTCCAGTACAAATTACCAACAAGGACAAAACCGGTGGCCAGGAAATCCCTAACCGTTACAACTCCTTTTTAAAATTTCCTCTTTTACAAAAATATAGTTATCAATACAACAAGATATGTTCCGCAGTTTCAGAATTCTGACCACGAGAACAAACATTACTACCAATTAAATTATACCTATACAGATAATTCTTAAATTTTCCATGTCCTGTAAGATTGGACTTCACTTACTATTACCGAATGTATTTGTTACCGTTAAAGTGTGAAATCCGTTATTTCATAGAATAACTAGGAATTTCATTGAATACCTGGACAAGTCAGTTAAAGTATATAAAATTATTGTGAATTCTGGTATTTCTAGGTATTCTATAGAAAAACGTTTACTTGATCATCACAGTATGAAATACAGCACTCGAAAGTTCTTTGAACTGCTTTTAGTCAGTTTTGAACTGCTGAAAGCTGCTTTCCAATAACATTAATAAGTGTCTATAACCTTCATTCAATTGCTTTTAAATGCAGAATTTAGGTGATGGTCTTACGTTATAGTTTTACGTTTTGCATTATTAAAATTTATTTTTTACAACCTATATTCAAGCCATGACTTCTACAGGAAAGGGACACAAACCTGTAAATAAGAAAGATCTCACGCATAAGAGATCTGAATCTTTATTAAATAAGCGTGAGACAAAGGAAAACAGTGCTGCACTTACTCGTGAAAAATTATTGACCTTGGTAGCAAAAGTAAAATGTGCTAAAACAGTACAGAAACAAATTACCACGTGATTATTGGCTACACCAACATTATGATATCCTTGAACTTCAAGGAGTATAAAAGTTAATTGTGAAATTAAAAGCTGTTAAACATATCCCTTTCTGTTTAACTAATGTTAGCAGTATTAGCAATAATAAATTATATCATCTATATTATTCCTTATTTATCAATTAATCATCCACAATGCGGATGAAATGTATTTTTCGAAGGTTTTTAGCTATTTATGATCAATTAATTTATAAAATAACTTTAAAATTGTTTATTTTTCACTTTAATGGTCTATCATTACTTATTTCGTAGAATAACAAGGTAAAGTAAGAAATTTTTTGTCTATTATATACAGGGTGGTTATAATTAAACTTCCCCTATAAACGGCCTCCTACAGCGCAAATGGTGAACGGAATGCAACGAAATTTTATATACGGGCTATACACAAGACGCGCTCACGAAAATTCAAAATAAATAAATAAATAAATTAGTAAAATAAAAAATAATAATAATAAAATTAGGGAATTCTCGAAAAAAATTTTTTTTCGGAAAAAAACATGAAATTTAACTCAATAAACAATCAAAACGGAATACAGAAACAATATTAACAATTCTAAATGCTACAGAATGTATAGAACGAATCGGATTACATATATGACGTATGCCATGAAACAAGACGGTCACACATCGAACATTAGTAACAGAAAAAAACTTCTCTTTGCATTCATATATCCCTTATTGCAATATGTGAAACATTTTCAATAATGTGGATTTTCAAATCGGGTCCATCATTTGCACTCCCCCTGTATTATATTTTTTTCAAAAAATTAATCCTTTATTTCGTTTATAGTTAGAAAATCAGATATCATCTTCTGTTATCATTCTTATGTTTTGGAATTATAAACAAATATTTTTCTACAAAATTCTTTAAAATTTTTGTCGTGTATTTTTAGCCTCCCTCCCTTAAATTATAATTTCTAAGAAGTAATACTGCTTTTAATCTTGTACGGTTCTGGAAAATATAATGTATCAATGTTACATAAATCTTTTTAAACTTTATTTTAATTATAGAAGTATACACAACGGGGGTAATTTAAGTTTAATTTATTGAAAAACTCTTACAGGTTGTTTCTAAAGATAGAGAGGGGAGGGCATCTGCTTTAACTTAAATACTTGTAGTTTTTGTTCTATCGAATGGAAAATAATAAACTTGGTATTTTTATAAATATAGTAAGATGGCCTCTAAAATAATACCATAAAAAGATTTTGTCAAATTTTATTCAAAATTTGTACTTTAAGAATAGTCGGATACCTTAAGAGGTTTTTTCTAGCTTATATAAGGACGATGTATGAAAGCAACACAAGAGTCAAACATTAGACAGCGATTTCACTTTGCATTTTAACTTTGATTATGGATTTGAATTACAGTGTTTAGTATTAGTGCAGTGCTTCTCAAAGTTTCAACATTCGCGACCCAATATTCCATCATAATTTTCTTCGCGCCCCCCTCACACCATAACAATATATTAAATTCAATAATACTAAACTTTGACGCAAAAAATACGACATGGTTTTAAACTGTTAAGTGCTACCGGCGTATATAAACGTCTCGCTTAACCAAAGCCTCAGTTACCTCGGACGTATATATACGTCTTTCTGAAGTATGATCTTTTCTGTGCACTACTATCCATAAACTTATTCCGAAGGCCTTGGAATGCAATAAAAGGACATTGACAATGTTTGTGAAGGATTTACCTATTTCAGATTATTTGCTTCTATATTCTTCCCTCACCCCAATACATCACATGCGTGCGTCTACGTGGAAAACGGTTGTCATTGGAAAGCGAATCGCATAATCTTTAATCGGTGGTTAAGAGATTAATTATAAACCGTACAAATTAACAAGATAAATGTTAATATTTGTATGGAATTTTATATAGGGGACAATCCCATGGGGCACTGGTAGTTATTAAACTTGTTCTTAACTTAGTATTGTTAAATTAAGTATAAGATACCTTGTGTGGCACTGATGCATTTATAAGTGTAATATATAAGTTTAAATGTGTATTTTATTTTTTATTATGTCAGAATGAATTTTGTTTACATTCAGTAAATTAATAATTTTTTAAATAATATTTTGTTTCAACTTTCAATAGGCTCGCGCCCCCCTCACATAGTTTTCACGCTCCACAGTTTGAGAAACGCTGTATTAGTGAGATATTTAAATCTGCGCCATTATAGATTTATATGTGTGGGTTATTTGCTTTTGTTTGGAAGAAAATCTAAAGTAATTACCAGTGCATTCCAAAATAAACTGCAAATTATTCTGAAAGCTACTGTTTGTTTCGAAAATCAAAAGATTTCACATTTTATTTATTATTTTGAAATATTAAACGAAATTTTTCACCGTATCCATTTGAAAATGTTCTTTAAAAACATTCTTGAAAAGTTAAAATTATCAACTATAATTACAAAATATTTCTATATTTCTTGAACACAAAGTGGTAGATATTTGTATTAAAACCATGGTGAACGTCAGTTAATATTGAAGAATTTTTCAATATAAAGTTTTTCAAATCAATTCTATTGTTTATATCAAATCAAGAAATTCATCTCATTAAACTATAAATGAAACAGAATTTTAAAATAATAATTATTTTTTATCGACTATTATTTGTAAAATACGTGATAAAAACATTTTATAAATCATTTATTAGCAATTTAATTTCATGGTAGTAATTAACCAAATAATATTTCGAATAAAAAATTAAAAATAATGTTAATGTAGATGTATATGAGAAAAGTTTTAATTTAAAAAATGCCGTGCATCTGTTTTTTATTTAAAAAAATTAATTAGTGTTTTTAATTGGGCTTTTTCACTTTTGCTTTTTAGGCAGAAATTTAATTGGGTGGAATCTTTTTAATTCATATTTGGTTATTACACAATGTCGAAAGATGCAGTTTGAAAAAAAAATGGTATAAAAATATTTAATTGCGCGTGTTTTTTTGTTTTGTTTAAGAATAATTAAAAGTGAAAAAATAAAAAGTTTTTTTCGCACATATAACAATTATTTTTATTTTAAGTTTTTATTTCTTTTTATTTCCCAGTCATGTATACATATTTAAAAAATTAAAAATAAGCACATATCGCATTTAATGCTAATAAAACTAGTTTTTGTACTATTTTATGAATATAGTATTTAAGCAGATTGTTTGGTGGGACAATACTACAAGTTTGAAGGTCCAATGTAATTAATTCAAAAGCCAATGTATAGAACTAAGCGCATTACATTAGTTTCTTGTACGTAGCTTACGAGAATGTATAATACATACGTTCACAAAAAGCGTATAAACGGATATTTTTTTGTGGATATTTGATGTCAGTTAAATTACAATATTCATATATAAATTGTTTTATTTATTTTTTGTTAAACAAATGAAGAAAAAATATTTATTTTCAAACATTTACCTTTCATGAAAAATGCATCTGTAAAAATAATTGTCTAACTACAGCTAACACTTCTATAAAGAGGCTGAACTTGGATTTTTGATATATACACTGCTGGCCAGCGTAAATGCAACCCCAAGAAAGACAAGAGATAGCACAATAAAACTTATTTTGTAGATAACATGTTGCCCAAGAATCAAATGATTTAATTTATAGACTTCTGTGAAGTGTGGTTCCTGCCAGAATCAGTAGCCAGAGTAGCCGCCATTGTTGGAGATCACCGCTGCCACACACCTCGACATTGATTCAAAGAGACTTTAGATGTGTTCTTGGGGTACAGCAGAACAAGCAGCTTCCACACGTTGCCAAAGTTGATCTGGTGTGGCAGCTGGGGGTGTAATCTGGGTCAGTCATTGAGCAACCATGGAACACATGTTTTCTATCGGCGAAAGATCCGGAGAGCGAGCAATTCAATCTGGTGATTGACAAAGAACATTTGGACAATGCGTGACACGTGTGGTCGCGCATTATCCTGTTGAAATATGGCTGTGGCCAAACCCTGAAGGTAAGGAGGGACAACTGGCTCCATCAGCTCGGAGATGTCGCGCTGGCTGTTTAAAGTACTGGCAATGCGTACTAGAGGACCGGAAATGCGTACTGTGGTTCTGCGTCAAGGGTAGACCAAGCAATGGACGTCTTGCGGACAGACTACTCTGCTGTAAACGGCATCGAATGGTACGCGCAGACACTGAATGATGCGTTACAGACTCAATGTACTGTGCTATGGTTCGTGATGTGACTGAGTGATCCGTCACTGCCATGCGCACAGTTTGCCTATCCTCACGTGAAGTGGTGCACTGAGGAGGATGCGATCGACTACGTCGGTCCGTCGTACCCTCCTGCATCCAATGGTCACATATCCGCATTACAGTTGTTTGGTTTCGTCCAACACGACTACCGATTTCCCCTGAAAGATAATCTACAATCTCGGTAGGCCACTATCCTTCCTCTATCGAACTCGGATACTTGATCAAAAGCTGATCGCTGTCTTCTATGAGACATAACTGATCGTTTTTTGAAAAAACCACAAGAAAAACACAATTGCCGAACTTGAAATCGTCGAAATCTCCAATCCTTAAATAGCGCTTTGAGGTGGCGCCACAGGCGTGCGTGATGTGTGTTTGCTCTGAAATTCTAATCATTTGCATATCTCACCTCCGCTAATGCATGTTGTAAATTTCACGTTATTTGCGTGCTTACTTCAGGGTGTTGCATTTACGGTGGCCAGCAGTGTATATATAAACCAGAACTGGATTTATTCATATTTTAATATATTTGAATGCTATAAAATCGTAGTTCATTCTCAAGCAATTTCATCATTGAAGCATTTCCGTCGACACGTCTAGGAATAATCATTCCAAAATCATGTAGCTTCTTCCCAACCATTTTGAAAACCTTTATTGCGTTTCGTTGTAGATGTGTTGATTGAAAGGCATATTTGCTTGTATTTGCTGCAAAATATCTTCCGCCATGTAATCTTTGTACTTTTTCCGAAAGGTGTGAGGATTAGAAAGACCCAAGATGAAATAAGTATTGCGTAAAGCTCCCTAATTTTATTCGGCGAGTGACATTGTATGGCTTCCTCCATAGTGTTATCTAGTATATGTTCAAAGTAATTTTTCCACGTAAAATATTTAGGTTCAGTATAAGTGAAAAATTTTGTGCAAACTATGAATATTGTATAATTAGATTTTTAAAAAATTCAAAGTGATAAACATTCGAAAAATCAAAACTTTCTATGAAACTGTCAATTACCATAAAATTTTCAATACCACGCGCGCGATTCGCTAAAACTATTTCGTTTCCCTCTTTATATTTGGTAGAAAATTTGCATAAAAATATCTGGGATTGTCGGAATAGAGAACTTCTTAGCCAACTTGGCGATATTTCTCAAAGTTTGAGTTTGACATTTAACAAACGTAACATAATAAACGTTATACGTTTAATAAAAAACCATTTAAAAATTGCTTTTTGTAAAGATGCTAAATTACACTGTGTTTCAATTCACTGTGTTATAAATGTGAAAAATTTCTATTATTAAAATTTCCATTATTGACCAAATGCATAATTTTGCGGCAACTTGGTGGGGAGTAAGCAAAGTCCCACGGTTTTACCCGCATAGTTTCCGTTCCCGTAGGAATATGGAGATAAAGTGTACCTTATGTTACTCGCTGATAGTGTAGCTTTCCATTAGTGAAATAATTTTTAAAATCGCACCAGCCGTTTCCGAGATTAGACGGAACAAACAGACAGACAGACAAACAGGGAAAATTTTAAAAATTGATTTTTTGATATATGTACCGTATATACCTTTAAATGCATTTAGTAAAAAGCTGCTAATTTGAAATTACAAACAGACACTTCAATTTTATTTATTTACTCGCTTTTACCCGCGGCTCCGCTCGCGTTGATGTCTTTAAATAACTGTCAAAGTCATAATTATTATCATTAGAAAGTAAATAATATAATGTGGTAATTTTTTATTGCTTGACTGGAACCAATAAAATTTAAAAATTCTAAAATTGAGCTTAGTTTAAAAAAGCTGAAAACGCAATTTATAAGAATAATAATTAACAACAAAAATTCAATAACTTAAACTATTAATATCTTTAAAAATCGATAGTATCTACGTTTAATATATAATTACTCTTTAAAAGTGCTCAAAACAGAATATTATTCTAAGATGCTACTGTATACCATATTATATGTTCTTCCGTCGGTTAAAAATATGTGAAGATTTGGGCATTGGGCACACCGATCAGGCTACATATGGCCATGGGAAAAACATTGCCTTTCCAAATACACCCCTGCTACCTGTAATGTTAGCTTTGTTAAAAGCTAATTAGAAAAAAAAAAATTGAAAATAACCAAAGTTGGAAATTGAACTTGTTTGAATTGAAATTGTAGGTCAGTTGGGATACTTGGAATTCGAGGTATGATAACACTATCCCTTTTCATGTGACAAATGTTCAAATATTGGCACCAAGTATAATATTCTGCATCAGTTTTGTGATCCAAAGCCTCGTTACTTTACATAGTCGAGGAGCATCGAAATTTTGCATAACTGGTACATTTAGTTTTAATTGAAGTTTATGTGAGGGTACACCCATATGTTCAAGTGAATTTAAGAACTCCGTGGGATATCAAGTACTATTTTCGTTATCCATGATTATATTAATTGATAAATATTTCTTCATCCCCCCCCCGTTTACGTTCCCCCCATCATCGTTTAAATTTTCAATGTTGATTTTATAGACAATGTCAATGTTAGGCACCAATATTGATCTTGCTCGCAACCACTGATCTCAATTTAAATTTTATTGCAAGCCCGGATAAATTTGAGCAATAAGATTTACATCATTTTCTTCTACATTACAAAATTCTCTGGAAGTAAAATATAATATCCAGCATTTGCGTCCAAACATCCATAACCGATTTTCAATTGCATCTGGGCATTATGTTATGAATCTACGTCATTATGACGATGCACACTCATATTCGTTTTCAGACTGAATTGTTCAACTTTTGCCCATAAGCTTGAATTCACCAGCCAATATATAATAAAGCTACCATTCCTCCAATAATATCTGTACTATCTCGTAAATCCTGCAGAGTCCGATTAAACGCTTCTATAGCTTTCTTCTGAGACATCGTGCTTTCATCCCACTCTAAAAGCTTACATTGTGGAAGCATCCTGCCTTGAGAGCTATTTTTTCTGAAATTTCAGTGAGTGAATTTTCAAATGCAAGATTAAGCGATAATTTTAAAACGCAATGTGCAGTACGACCGTTGGTCAATAAAATCGCGGCTATACCAGAAGAAATCATAGCACAACTGCTGTCTTCTGGGTTTTTCTGATAGTCATTAATAATACGTTTAGCTAAAACCTTTTTCCAGTTCCTCCAGGGCGTCGAGAAAAAGAGAGCACCACTGCCGGATTCTATTTTACGTAACACTTGTTGGAAAACGTGACTTTGTTCTGGAGTTAATTGAGGGATAAATTTTGTTACTTGACGTTGCAATGCTATAAAATAGTAGTTTAATTCTCAAGCAATTTCATTATCAAAGCTATTTCCGTCGACACGTCTAGGACTAATCATTCCAAAATCATGTAGCTTCTTCCCAACCATTCTGAAAACCTTTATTGCGTTTCGTTGTAGATGTGTTCATTGAAAGGCATATTTGGTATAAAAAAATCTTCCGCCATGTAGTCTTTGTACTTATTCAAAAATTCAAATATAAATACTTTCAAACTAATTAAACTAATCAAAACTACTAAAGTAATCAAAACTTTTTATGAAACTGTCAATTAATATTACCATAGAATTTTCAATATCACGCGCGCGCAATTCGCTAAAACTTTATTTCGTTTCCCTCTTTAAAAAGTGGGAGAAAATTTGCATTAAAATATCTGGGATTGTCGGAATAGAGAACTTCTTTGCCAACTTGGCGATATTTCTCAAAGTTTGAGTTTGACATTTAACAAACGTAACGTAATACACGTTAGACGTTTAATAAAGAAACCATTTAAAAAAATTGCTTTTTGTAAAGGTGCTAAATTACACTGTGTTTCAATTCACTGTGTTATAAATGTGAGAAATTTCCATTATTAAAATTTCCATTATTGGTCAACTGTATAATTTTGCGCCAACTTGGCGGGGAGTAAGCAAGGTCAACGTTTTACCCGCCTAGCTCCCGTTCCTGTAGGAATATGGAGATAAAATATATCTTATGTTACTCCCTGATAAAGTAGCTTTCCACTGGTGAAAGAATTTTTTAAAATAGGACCAGAAGTTCCCGAGATTAGCCGGAACAAACAGACAGACCGACAGACAGACAAAAATTTTAAAAATTGAATTTTTGATATAAGTACCGTATATACTCTAAAATGCATTTAGTAAAAAGGTGCTAATTTGAAATTACAAACAGACACTTCAATTTTATTTATTTTTATAGATATAGATAATGATGTTTCATTATTATGTCTTGTTTTGAGTGTGGTAGCATTTTTTGTTTGTGTACAAAATAATTAAAAAGGATTAGAACTAGAAAAATGACGTTGTTGTTATGAATGTTCATTTAATTTCTGTATTAATGTTTACTATTTTAATACCATATTTACATTTCTAAAAATAATTTAACAAGCTTTTGATAAAAATTTCCGAAATCATCATAGATATATATTATGAACGATTGTAAGGAATTGATACTTGTCAAAAGAAATAATATTTAATTTGTTGTTGTAGTAAATTTATTTTAAATAAAAATGAAGAAATGGAGAGTATTGTGGAATAATCGGGTAATATGGAATAGCTAGTTTAAGCCATTGTAAAACTAATTAAGATTTTATAAAATCGGAAAAACCCAGTATATTCGAAACATGTTAAAAAAATTATCAAAACAACATGGAGAAATTGTGAATTAGATAAAATAGCCATAAGCCAAGGTTCTGAACGTGGGCGATAAGTCCCCCTTGTGGGCGTTTGAGGCTTTCAGGGGGGCAGTAAGAAACCCAGAGAAAATTAGGGGGCGTTGAGAGGGCAAGGAGGGGCTTGGGAAGATTAACTGAATATAGTCTAAAGAAGACTAAAAAACGCGCTGATTATATACTAACAAAAGTAAACTTTAATACTGTTTACTTATGTTGATTGTATGCATTTAAATCATTTCTCTATATCACATGTACTAAAATTCACATATTTCGGTAGTTTGGGAAGTGGATGAAAAATTTAAAGATTACATTACATTCAGACCTACATTAAATTGAATGATATAGTGCATTTTAATTTCTGTAGTGCACGTGTTGTCTTTGTCTCTGAATTGTAGGAAAAATGTTTCCCCCCACTGCATTTCATTTCTTATATTATCCAAGAAACATAATTAAATATGTTAACCAAGAATTAAAGTGTGATTCTTTAAAGACCGAAACTGTCAATTTATATTTATTTTGAAAGCAATAGTTTATTTCTAATTACTCGTATCATCAAAACCCCTGCCTCTCTTTATAACAGGTAAGCTGAAAATTTTATTCCACTCTTTTAAATGAAGGAATTCAGTGGCGTTTCAATTCCAACAACATCCCATCTATGACTAAAATATATAATATTACACATTTAAATATATTTGTGGCAATAGCTATTTCATATTCGCAAGTAAAAAAATTGGGGCTTTAGAAAAAATTAAATTAAAAAATATATTTTCTTTTAGTAATAGGATATTTTTTAAAACTTAACTCTTGTGTTATTACCATGTATTATGTACACTCTTATTTCTCTAGAGGGGGGCGGTGGGAGGGGGCGATATCGAAATATTCACTAGAAAAGTCGGCGCCAGTTCAAAAAAGTTGGAAACCTATAGTCTAAGCCATAGGTTCTAAACGTGGGCGATAACGTCCCCTTGTGGGCGTTTGAGGCTTTCAGGGGGCGGTAAAAGACCCTGAGAAAATTAGGGGCCGTTGAGATGACACGGAGGGGCTTGGGCAGATTAACCAAATACAGTCTAAAAAAAGACTAAAAAACATGCTGATTATGTACTAACAAAAGTGAACTTTAATACTGATTACCTTAAGTTGATTGTATGTATTTAAATTATTTCTCTATATCACATGTACGAAAATTTACATATTTCGGTAGTTCGGGAAGTGGATGAAAAACTTAAAAGGTTACATTCAGACCTACATTAAATTGAATGATATAGTGCATTTTAATTTTTGTACTGCACGTGTTGTCTTTGTCTGTGAGCAGTAGGAAAAATGTTTCGTCCACCGTTTTTCATTACATTAATTATCTAAGAAACATAATTAAATATGTTAACCAGGAATTAAAGTGTCATTCTTTAAAGGCTGAAACTGTTACTTTATATTTATTTTGAAATCAATAGTTTATTATGAATTACTTCGTATCATCAAAATCCCTGTCTGTCTTTGTAACACAGGTATAAGCTAAAGTTTTATTCCACTTTTTTAAATGAAGAAGAAATTCGGTAGAGCGTTTCAATTCCAACAATATGCTATCTATGACTAAAATATATAATATTACACATTTAAATATATTTGGGGCAATAGCTATTGCAAATTTACAAGTAAAAAATTGCGGTTTGAAAAAAATTAAATTAAAAAATATATTTCATTAGTATTAAGATACTTTAAAAAAAACTTAATTCTTGTTTTCACCATACACTATGTACAACCCTATTTTTTTAGAGTGGGAGGGGGCGGTATCGAAATATTCACTAGAAAAGGGGTCGATATCGAAATATTTACTGGAAATTGGAGCGCCAGTTCAAAAAAGGTTGGGAACCTATGGTCTAAGCTAAAAAGGAACAAGAATATGGTCTTACAAATCAGAAATTTATAACAAAGACTGAAATGTGGAGTTAAATTTGTTTGTACTAATACTACTCATTGTTATTTGGTTGATAATATAGAAAATAAAAAAACAAAACAAAAATACTTTTAAAAAATGTAAACTATCCGGAGGTTTCTAAAATATCACATGCAGAAGTACACACATACAGAGAGAGAGAGAGAGATAAAGAAAGAAATATATATTTATTGCTTGTTTCACATTGTTCCATGCAATAAAGTTCAAATATTTCATATATAGATTATAAATTTCACTTTGTTGCTAATTAAATAGACTTTGAATTTAATTAGTGCGGTGTAGTTAACATCAAGTAAAAAGTGTTTATTTATTCGAGTACTTCACAAACGGTGCTTGAAAAATGAGTTCTGTTCATAGTCAATTATAGCGTAAATTGAATTCTAGCAGTTTGCGGTAGACTGCCTTAATTGTCTCTTTTGCTACATTGTATCCGTTCTATTAAGAGAATTTTTAAACAAGATTGACGATTGAAACTATTGCGTCTATTTTCTAATCAATTTTAATTCTACTTTTAGCCGTTAAATAACATCTTTTACCTCTCAATGTCTAGTGAATTGGATGGATCAGAAGTCTGTTTAATAATAAACAACATATAGAGACTGCCAGAAACATCTAAAAATATTCTGTATAAAATGTACTAAGGAAATATGGATATTAAAGATTTAATAATGGATACAAATAGCTTAATACTTTAGGAAATCTTTATAATTATTTATAAAATTAATTGTGTAATTTCTACCTAAGCAATATTTAACTAAAGTACATAATAATTACTGTTTTGCTATAATTTATGTGAAAATAAGATTCTGTTGCGTAGAAGGGAATTTGAAACAATGTCTTTCTCAATATATGCGTGTGTGTGTACGTATATGTAATAATTAAGGCAAATGGGTACCATCTTTACAATTCTTTTTATTTTTAAATTTTTAAATTTGGTTTTAAATGTATTTTGTAAAAGTCATCATTAAATAATGATTTAATATAAAAAAATTCAAATTTATTGCAAAAGTTTGTAAAATTAAAAATTTTAAAGTTTTTTTTTAGATTTCTTAAATTTTTTAGGCTTTTTTAAATATGTACATTTTTTTTCAAAATTTTTTTCGAAGTACCTTATAATATACTACATGAAACTGTGCATGAGTTTGTTTGGGCTGTAGCTCATTAGTTTTATATTAATTTTTTTCATTGTGAAATACACAAAAATTCTCGAAAAAGCATTAATTTTGAAATTTTAAACAAAATTATTTCATATATTAGAGTTAATTCCATGCGCATTTTTACAAAAAATACGTTTCAGAACATTTATAAAAAAATTCATGTCCCTACTTCACTTATCAAAAAAATCTTAGGGTTTTGAATGATAGGAGAAATATAAGTTTGAAGTTTTCATTCCATGAATAGCACGATAAAATACTTATCGAATAGTCTGAAAATTTTAAGAAATGCTAATTAGTTTATTTAAAACTGCTTATAAGAAATTGCAAAAATGTAGAACAATTAAACAATTTATTGGTATAATTAATACATAGAAGAAAACAAATGAAAGATCAATATTTCCTAAAACTTACTTTAATAATTATAAAAAAATAAATACGCATATCTCAGAGTTGATTCATGCTAGTTTTACAACTTAAATAATGCACAACATATACAAAAGATGTTTTATGCCTTTATTTTTTATTTCCATGATTTTAAAAGCCTTCGCATGTTAAATATTGTACAAGAATGAAAGCAAAATCTAGCGAACTCTTCAAATGTAAAACTTTAATTATTACAAATAACAACTGATATGTAAAATATATCAAAACCGAAGAATTGAATCTGTGTATTTGTTTAAATAAATATCTTAAAATATTTTAACAATAATTGTGTTGATATTCATATATGGGAAATATATATATTACCGAAAACAAGTATACAACAACGGGAGAGTATTGCTATTCTTGCAAATTAGATTTTTAATTATCAGAGTTATCAAAATGAGATTTAGTATTTGTGCTTAGGGAATCAGTTTTGAAGTTTTAATTTCATCCATAATAATATCATAAAAATCACACACAATTTTTAAATCTTGACCAAATCCATTTACTCTTCATTAAACAATACATGAATTAGAATTTTGGCATAAATTGCACAATTCTTTCTTGAAATGATTTTTTAATGCATTAGTCTAATTTGCGCGCATAGAAAAATAATTAATTCGTTTTTTTGGGAACTTTTCTAGCAGATGATCTAAAAAGTGGGCACGTCAGTTTTGTTTAGTCTGCTTGCTGTCAAGCATCAAAAATTATTCTATAACTTAATTGAAAGTGCAGGTAAAGCTTTGAAATTTTGCACGCATGTTTATAATGATTCGAGGTATGATATAAGCGAATAAAAAAAATTCGGTAGTTTGATGATATTTGGGTACCATGTCGCCTTGACCTATATTTTCTTTCGAGGAATTTTAATCGAGCCCTCCAAAACTTTGCGTGATGAATAATTTTTAGTTTACTCGCTTAGTGAGAAATAACTCCAACCTTAACTTCTAAAAAACTGATACGATAGCGTTTTTAAAACAGGATTGTGTGATCTGGCATCACCCACGAATTCGGACCAATAAGAAAATTTTTTGCAGGAAGTCATATGACTCTAACGGTTTTCTGTTAAACAAAACTATAAAGAATTCAGATCTCCGGAGAGAAAAAAAAAAGAATGTTTTTATGATTGTCTTAGATGTTCTCGTATTTGTCTGTTTGTGTTTGTATTGCTCTTTTTATGTCACCGCTTTACCTGTTTGTGAAAAATAAAATGTAGATTTAAAAATACCGAGCCTTCTCATTTTACAGCGACCTTAAAAATTAATTAATTCCGTCCAAAAATGTCATATTATAAGTTAAAAATGCCCGAGGTCAAGTCAAATTATTTCATATATATATATATATATAGCGTATCAATATAACAATAAAGCGGGCCTAAAATTTAGTTTTTTCCCCGATTGCTAGAAAAGTTGCATTTGGCCTACCTAAGTAAAGTAGATAACATTTTTCATGTTACTTAAATGTAATTAACGTACAGTGGTTCCCTTGCCCACGTCAATCACCTCTTGCGTTGAAATTCAGTCAGTAATGGTTTTGGGCGCGCTTTACAGCCTCGTAACCCAATTTCCAGCAGTCTTCCTCTAACAGTTCTTGGGCACACACTCACATTTGATGTCAAAGTCCATTGTTTCAAAATTTGCGAGGAATTAAGCTTTCTGTTTGAAAGTGAAATTCTGTGCAATAACCTGTCTTCACGTAAAGATGTTTTTCTTGGTCATCCTGATCGCCCCCTGTCCGCAATAAAATTTGTTTCAGAAAATCTTTTCAAAGTTCTCACAGCAGTAGAAAGGCCACATGGTACTTTAGCAGCAATTTGGCGCATAGAATAACCTTCTTCCTTCAAATGTATTATTTTGTACCTTTTATTCTCAGGCAGATATGAAAATTTAGCCATAATTCCAATATTTTCCACAAACGCACTTCAAATTGCTTTCAATACACTATTTTCCACAAGCCACACACACCACACACAACACACACACACACACACACAACTGCATTCAATACAATAAACCACGTTTCACCTTTTTCTTTCAACCCTTTATCGCTACTGCTCTCTGATTGGTTGAAATAACGGAGCATTTCATTGGTGGAAAACACACTCACTCATTCTTACAGTGACCTTGTGCTTTCTTGTCAAGGTTTTTTCAACATATCAATGAAACTATTTACTTTAGATGAAATCTACAAACAGATTTGAAATCAGCATGAAAAAATACATTATAATCAATAACAATATTTAAGATAGTGCGAAAATTTCACAACGAAAAATGAAGTCAAACACAAATATTACGTAAAAGTGACACAAATATTACTAAAAAGTGAGTGTGTTCAGGACTTTTTGCCACCACTGTATTTAAATCCTTATAAAAAGTTTTTATTATTACTCGATAACGATTCAAACTAAATAATAATATGTGTATATTACTTTAAACTTATTTTATCACTGCAATTTTGTAAAATGAGCAAAGTAATAACGTAATACGATTTCATTGAAACTAAAATGTTCTAATATTTATATAAATCAGTTCTATCTAAATAATTACCTTTTGATTGAAAAAAAGACCTACATTGCTTTTGAAACGGGACATTATTTCCTTTACGAAATCTTTCTTAAAATATTCACTGAAATCTTTTTCGAACATTATGGCAACAAAAGAGAGAAATCCGAACAATAGGGAGTATAAATTATCTTATATCTATGGGAACCATTACTTAGAGACAAAAACTTTCCAATAAAAAAGGCAGCTATCCAATTCTGTTGTAATGTCTTTAAGGAATATTATCATTACATCATTAATTTTTTCTAATACAAATGGTCCAAAGCATACTAAAAAAAAGCAAATGTAATAAAACTTTTATCGTAAGGAGAAACTTTGAAAACTGAAACAGAGGGATCCCATTAATGTACCCTCGTAAAATACCTGGCCAATCAGTCTGTTTTTGAATATCAAGCACTAGACATTTATGGAAGAGCGAACTTGATGTCAAACTTCCACAGTACATCTGGTATTATTTAGCTACGAGGAATGGAGGTTCTGCTTATCGTGCCTAGTGTTACGCGTAAAGCGCCGCCTCACCTAGTATGGTGGCTATGACACTCGATTTGTTACGAAGTGGGCTCGGGTTCGAATTCCTAATAAGGCAGGGATGTATCTTTAAGAAAAGAAGTCGAACTTTCGCCAGAAATGGATTCCCGTCTCGAATGGAAAATAGTGCATCCCTTCTGTTCTATGCTGGGATCATTATATGTAATATAAATCTATATTCTTATGTGATTGTATCGTGTATTTCTGTTCATTTATCTCTCAACTTTCGTATGTATCCCTGTATAAAATACACGTAAAACATGCCTCTCCTTCTGCATGATATTGGAAATCAGGGATGAAAAAGAATGTGGCATTTTCTCTTTCCTTCATCGTTATGTAACCTTTCCCACCACACAGCTCTAAATCGGCTTATTTTTGTGGATCTGATCACTTACGTTCAACGAACACCAGCACTCTTAAAATATTACGTGGTCTTGTGTTGGACATTGCCCCGGTAACCTTTGACACCTCGAGAAATCCCCTACTCCGCCTACGAACCGGATGTAACTCGAGGATAAAGGGGCCAACCACTATCATCCCGAAGACCCTAGAGAGGGCAGACAGAGAGAGACTGTTAAAAAACTTTCGCAGAGATGAATATGACTTCCTCCTTCACAAACAACCGAGTTTGGACTCTAATAATCTAAACAATATTTTTAATAACTTCAATGTATATACTGTAATTAATAGCTGTGATGTAAATAAATTAATATTTAAATTAATAAATATCACGCTGCCCTCATTTATCTCAAACGTCACAGGTATGTTGCTTTCACTATGAACCGAATAAATATGCATTTTATACCCTTTATTTTTAATATTAATATACGAAAGGTGTATTTATTTACTAAATTGGTAGGGCTGAACAACTTTTAATTGAATTTTTTCAAGTATCTCGTACTGTTTTTTGAGATAAGAGCACTAACTCTAAATCCATCCACCAGGTGGCAAGCAGTTTTATGGGTAGCACATGACAACTTTACTATATCTTGACCTCACTTTTATGATTATAACTCTTGTCGTTCATAAATTATTGGGGGTGACAATGGACTTTAGCGGGCACACTGTATATCATTTAATACATTTATTACTACTGAAATATTCAAATTTATATTGCTAAATTTATTTTTTGAAAACATATATAAATTATCATTGATAAGTTGCATTCAATTTGCATGCGAAGAATTTTGTATTTCACATAGTTTACCTTCGAATTTATTAAAATAATCCTTTATTCCTCCTTAAAAAGGATTACAATATATTTATATATTTATTCAAATGCCAGATACTTGGCCACTAGTCTAGCTTCCTAATATTTAAGAACTATAGAATTAAAAGAAAATAGTTTAGTGATCTCATCAATATTGTCCTTATCCATGGACTGTCCCGAGATACAAAGAATACAGGCTGAAGTGTCCTTTAGTCACATTTTAATAAAAAGGACATTCAAACAATCGTGACCAATCAAAAGACGGAATAACGCAATGGCTACAGGACGAGGAAAATCTGAAATGACTGGCTTTGAACTAGTGAGGCACTCTCAGGCCTTTTCCCTAGCTTCATTTGTAGGCAGGAGGCAAACCTCTTCTTAAATTCTAATTTAATTAGGATTTTTGCCGAATTAAAAGCCATATGGTTATTAATGGTTTGTAGATTATTCATTTACTTCTAGGCCAGGAAATCGTCTCTTTCATTTCCTTTGATTTTCCAATGAGCAGGAATCCACTGCAAGACATTTGAGTCAGCCAGAGTGTTGAGAATCTTTCTACCTTCATAAATTTATTCGGAAGTGTAAACTTTATTGTTAGAAATAGCCTGCAAAGCGGCTTTTCTATCAGACCAATTAACAACCCGAGGAAAATAATTCTTTCGAGCGCTTAATCAGGGCCGTTTTTCTGCTTAGGCACACTAGGCATTTGCCTAGGGCGCAAAATATTAGGGGCTCAAAAAATTGGAGATCCAAAATATGGGGAAAAAATTAAAATTACAGCGAGCATACCACTGCCTAACGAGTCATGAGATTTCTGCTCCTAAGAGAGTAAAGGCTGAAATGAGATCTACTATGGAAAAAAAAAGCTTAACAGTTTGATGTTGCTATGTGCTCAAAATGATATAACGATGGAAATGGATTACAATAATGTCATTTAGGGTTTTGCAATGGTTAAAGCTCGAACAAAACTTTCGTTGTACAAGTATAATATATGTATACTCTGTACTGTATGTATACTCTGTACTGTATGTGTATACTCTATACTGTATGTATACTGTGTACTGTAAGTTCAAGCGTTTTAATTAGTTTGCTGTTTTAAACAAGAGTTAAGATCCAGGACACGGTAGGTCCATAGGTGGTGAAAAATGGAAAGACTTTCCGAAGAGCAAAAACAAAGAAAGGGAAATTCTACCCGAATCAAATATGGCAAGCAAAAAACTAAAGCAGGGATGCTTTGAAAATGGTGGGAGTGGGCGTAACAATTTGAAGTGCCTAGGGTGCACTTAATGGATTACATCAGTGATTCTCAAACTTTGAATACTTGCGACCCAATTTTCAATCATAATTTTCATCGCGCTCCCTTCCATACAATAACAATGTATTGAATTCAATAATAATGTATTTGATGCTAAAGCTACAATACGATTTTAATTATAAACCGCTCAAATTATCAATATAAGTATTAAATTTTGTATATGGCAAGCCCATAGGAGTCACATGTAATTATTAATCTTGCTCTTAACTTAGTATTGATAATGTAATTATTAAATACATATTGCAGTACTGATGTATTTATAAGTATATCATATCAGTGTAAATGTGCATTTTACTTTTATTATGTCAAAATGTATTGTTTTGCTTCCTTTCAGTTTATTTGTAAATTTTTTTTAAATCTTTTATTTTTGACTTTTCGATATGCTTGCGCCCTACTTGTAAAGTTATCATGCCCCCTTGGAGGGGGGATGCGCCCCGCAGTTTGAGAAACGCTGGATTTTATTAACACGCTTTTATAAGTTTCACTTGCATGTAACGGAATCTTAGAACTCGATTTTTACCCACTTAAAAAGATCGGATTCATTCAAAATTTCGCACACTTGTCAAGGACTGATGACAATACAATATTTGCATAATTTTGTTCCATTGTCCTTTTCAGGACCTTCAGGAATAAGGATAATCAGATATGGCGACAATTCCAGACACCACGTCCAGATTTGGCGATTTATTGCATGTATCATTTTTAAATTCGGCGAATTGTTCCATGTACCATTTCCAGATATGGCGACTAATTTCATACATCATTTCCAGATTTGGTGACTTATTTCAGATCTAGCGACTAAAGAATAAGGTGTAACTCTAAAGCAGTGTTTTGAATTTAAAGCTAATTTTATGCAAGTCTAAAATACACTTGCGGTTAATAGGAATAAAACAAAAAAGTGTTCTGTATCTGAGAAATTGGAGGGTGGGTGTGTGTTAGCAATTTCTAACCATAATATAAATATTTTTCTGAAAATGATAATTAAAAAAAGAAGGCTCTGCATGTGAAAAAAATTAATTTGCGTTCTAACTGCTAAATATTTTTTATTTTTATAAAGCAATACGTTTAGAAGTGATGATTCGAATTAACATGAAAGGAACACGGTTAAAATGTGAAGAAATTATTGACACTTCATATTACCATGCTTTTATTAACTCGCTTTCTTTAATGTCTCTCCGAGTGGAATTTTGTAATTGATTTTAAACTGTGTGACTTTCCGAGGAGCTAGAGACTTGAAATTTGGATCAAAGATGAGAAGTGGATAACAATACATGAAAATGTTAAAAAGGGAAACAAAAACGAAAAGGAGGAATTTTATAATATTTAATCCATAAAAAAACATGATACATTAAAATTTTTTGTAATTCGAACTTTTTCTTCTTTACACACATTTATTTCTTTGACCTGTTCAAAAGAGACGGAATCTAATATAACGATTCGAGGCCTCGTAAACGGAGAGAATAAATACACTTCAGACCCGTTAATTAATATCCATTGAAGATCAAGACTAATTCCACAGCCACGTAATTCCAGCTTCAAATTTCAAACTCAAGAATAAATTCAACAATGAATAAATCATAGTCTAAAAAACTAAAAAGCACGCTTGTATTGTAGTTCGAACTAGAAAAATGAAAAATAAATTATTGTTTGAAAAAAACTAAAAAACACGCTTTTATACTGAATCGAACTAAAAAGTAAAAAAATAATTCTTAATAAAGAATAAAATTATTAACAAGAAATTGAATGTCATTATTTTTTTACTTTTTAGTTCGATTCAGTATAAAAGGGTGTTTTTTGGTTTTTTTTCAAACTATAATTTATTATATTATCAAAATGCAATTGATATATATCCTTCTGTATTTTATAAACGAAATCTTATTTTAGATTTCTAATAATAATTATTAATCAACGAAAATGGATATTTTATAAGCTACTAAATACTGTTATATATGACATGAAATCTTCGCATTAGTAATAAGTCTATCAGTTTAAAGGAGTATTACAAACCGATAATTGTAGTCCGAATCATAGATAATCCACATATCGTGAAATCTTCTTAAATGCACAAAGTTCAAAACGATCAACTTAATCTCTGCTTAATTAACACATTTAGCATTTTCGTTCCTTTATTCCTAGGAGACGTCATTAACATGCGATCGAGAAACATTGCAATTTACTACCATTATATTTCCATGAACTGTTGCCAGGAATTGAAAGCCGCTTAAACTTACAAAAGAGCAATCATAATCCAAAAGGAAGGGGTGGAGGGTAGCAAGTAGGAGTGGTAATTTCACATACATGTCACCGGAGATTTTAATTGCCGAAACAGTAATCCCAAAGCCTGCTTACAAGGTCGTCTAACAAGGGGGACTGTTTATTCAAGTCCCCTGGAAACACTGACAAAATAATAGGGTAGGAATTTCTTCTCAGCTAATTAAGATTACCTCGCATAATGAGTCACTTTAATTAAGGAATCGAATGAATGTTTACAGAGGTGAGTCCATGTTCAGGGATTATTTCTGGAAACGTATCCTATGTCCTGATTAGAGAAGCTCTTTTCCTTAAATTAGTCTCAGGATAATTGATGACGTAAGATTTATTATTGCTGCAACAGCGGAAGGGTAATTTTCTTAACTTTAGGGGGGGGGGGTGTTGCGAGTTTAATGAAGATGTTCTGTATGAAGATGAAAATTATGGATTTTAGAACATTTTTGATTCAATTGTTGATAGAAGAAATGCGTTTGGTTGTTGAGCAAAAAGTTATAAAAATATATACTTTTGTTCAGCAGCTTTTAATAAACAATATGAATAATTAATTAAAAGATAAGCTAAGAGTGATAAAATTTATTCTGTACTAATTAATTCATAAATTTTTGAACTTACCTGTTTCTTTTACAGCTTTTAAAATTTTAATCATCTGGGAATTTAGAATCTGAATTAAGCGTAATACTGAAATTTTTATGTAGTTAAGTTTAGGAAAAAAAAAGGACGAAGAAGTATTTTATCATGCTCTAGTTTTTATCGCTTGTGATCATGGTATTACACATTATTTTGTGGCCGCGGTAGCCTAGTGGTCAAAGTTTGAAGCTACCCTGGCCACCATTCTCCCCAGATCCTATCTCTTTATAAGTAACATATCCGGAGGAAAATTAGACACCGTTTGCATGTCCTGCGTTTGGAAGATGAACTGTGGTAAATGGTTGACAGGGAATGGCACGCGCCATTACTTAAAAAATATTAATATTCCAGCTAATTTGTTTTAGTAGTTTTCAATAAAAAATGAATGCCATTTTGATTTTTGTGCATAAAGTTTTCCCACTATTTATATTAAAGGAGTAAAATTGTCAACTGAATCGGGACTAAATATTGACTGTTTACAGCCAATATTTAGTCAATATTTGCCATATATGTTGAAATTACTGTATCAGTAATTGAAACATGTATGGCATGCTTTGTTTTTTTTCAAAAAAATTCTCAACGTTGCTTAATGGAAACAAATCAATTTATTAATTTAATTTTTATTCACCCCTTATTTCCTCAACTTAATTTAACTAATTACACACACACACATTTTTGAACTTATTATATATATAAGCTGCTTAATATTTTTATAATTATTGCCAGGCTGATAAAAAAATCTGTTTCATTTAGAATCACATTTTTTTTTTAAAAAAAAGATTGTTTACAGTTTATAACATATTTATCCCTAAATGCTTAAAGACATTTAAATAGTGTTTTAAGAAAATAAATTTTAAAGTTTTAATTTGTGTTATTTTTCAGTAAAGATTTCAAACTTTTTTTGCCGTATATCCCTTTTTTCCAAAAATTCTTGCAATGTAAATTTTACTTGGATAGTATAAGAATATTTGTTACGCACAATGTAAACCCTGCTGAATTTGAGTAACAATAGCTTTTAAATGTTGTGGATAAATATATTCTCGCCACTATAAGGGTGGTCTGAAGAACGGCTTGTATAAAAGTAAAGTAAAACAAATCAATATTGTTTATTTTCATGGACAATAAGTTGTCTCGGGTAGTAGAATTTTCATCAAAAAGGGTAATGGTATTAGGATCTGTAAGAGCAGTCCTGACTGCTGCTCAGTTTTTTGGGCAGAACTCTTAGCTATTGAGGAGGCTTTGAAACTTTACTTTACTGAGAGTGTCAATACAGATATTTCGATATTGAGTGATAGCCGAAGCTCTATTCAACATCTGTCTGAATGGGGGAGGCATGGTGACAGAACGACATCGAGTATCGTCCAGCGAGTATTCTGTCTTGGTGTTCTGCATGTAGTACACAGACCACTATTTGCCCACTTCTGATGTAGACTATTTGTATGAATATTACATTTTAAACTATAACACATTAAAACAGTTCAACTAAATTGTTTGTAGGGATCAGTTTTTTTCTATAATCTTATAATTGTAAATTATATAGACCGGACCACGTCGTCCTCTTGCGTCACCATTTTTATTAACTATCACCCATTCAAAGCACGAAAAGTACCAGTTAATTTAACTTAGAACAATTTATATTCTGAACTCTAACATCACATTCACGAGCATTTTTATTCTTACCAAAAACAATTCCCGCTTTTCGATTCTCGACGAAACTTTTTTTTAAATTCTTATTTTGTATTCTGAAGTAAATGAGGCGCTTCTAAACACAAAATAATCTCCCCTTTTAACTCATCCCTGGGTACCCTAAAAGGATCTCTCATTAGGTCTATTGCGAAGAACCCCGTTTACTTAAACACCGCTTTCAATTTAAACTCCTGTTTGCAGGAAACAGATAGCACCCGGCTTCCCACTATTTTCGCTTATCTCAACTATTCTAATTGATGTAATTATGACTCTCTCAGAATTAGGAAACATTTTACGTATTTTCGTAAATTCCACGGTGGAAATTCTACCATCGTGAAGCTTAATTAAAGAACTAAGCACGTGATTTTTCAGGATCAAGTCTCATCTAATTAAAATTTCACCGGCATAAAGTTCTCAGGGATGCAGCGATCTCAAAGGGATGATACTTGAGATGGAGATTCCGGAGAAAGCATTTGCGCTTATTTTTTCTTATTTTACCTCCTTTTTCGTTTTTCTCGGTTCTGAAATAAATGATTTTCGCTTTAATCTTTTGAATTTTGAAGATGTGTAAAAGTTCTCTTTAACGCCTCAATGGATCCTTAGAAATTTTGTTGTAGAAATTGAAAAATTGTTGTTTAAGATTATAAACTGAAGTACTGTTTGTTCATAAGGTATTATACATTTATGAAGAGTTCTGGTTATTTGTATATTTAATTATGGTATTTAAGTTGTGTGCCTAGATAAATAATCCAAAAGTTCGTGGTAAAATTAGAAGCAATAGTTTAACAAATAATTCTCTACAAAACAGAGACTTAATTTAACTAGATATGTGTCAAGAAATGAAGTGTTGCAAATTGATTATTAACGAAAAATGTAATTTATATTTTTAGTCTTTATCTCGCAAAGTTTTTTAAAAAGCTCTCTGAATTCATTTTAACTTTGTGATGATTTGAATCTAAAATAACTGCTTTCTTTTTAATTTGGAAGGGAATCCGTATCAAGACTTTCTATAAATTATATTTTCAAATAACAGGTTATTTTTGATATTCTGTAATTATTTCTTTCGCATGATATACATTGCGTAACACTGAACATGCAACAACAGCTTTGACGAATCAAGTAAATATAAATGATGGACTACAGGTAATAACACTCTTTTTGCTTTGGGAAGTATCCATTACCACAGCAAAATATTGCCTGGCAGCATATTGCATACATTAGTCCAGTGCTTCTCAAACTTTCAATATTTTCTACCCAATATTCAATCATAATTTCCATCGTGCCTCCCCTCCATACCATAACAATGTATCGAATACTGTACTTTGACGCTAAACCTACAATAGGACTGAAACCTTTTAAGTGCCACCGGTCTTGCTTAGCCATGACATTAATTGTCTTGGACTTATATATACGTTTTTCTGAAGTGCGATCTTTTCTGTGAAGTGCTGTCTATAAATTTATCCCGAAGGCTTTGGAATGCTATAAAATAACATCGGCAGTGTTTGCAAAGATTTTACGTATTCCAGAGGATTTGCTTATTTGTTTCTTTTTTACCCCCTCCCCCAACACACCACATACGCTTGTCTACGCGTTAAACGGTGATATTTGAGAAACGAATCGCGTAATTTTTAATCTGCATTTAAGGGATTAATTATAAAGCGTACAAATTACCAAGATAAGTGCTAATTTTTGCATATAATTTTATATATGACAATCCCCTCCACTGTAATTATTAAACTTGTTCTTAACTTAGTTTTGTTAAACTGGTTATAAAGTACATTGCGCAGTACATTTCGCATATTTATAAGTGTATTATATCAGTGTAAATGTGTACTTTATTTTTCATTATCACAGAATGTATTTTTTGTTCATTTACTTTCAGTAAATTAATGATTTTTTAAAAATAATCTTTTGCTCTCGACTTTTCAATATGCTCGCCCCTTAGGGGGCGCGCCCCATATTTTGAGAAACACTGCATAACTCAACGTGCTATGCTAAGGATACTTCCCTGGACATCATTCTCCACAGATCTTGTCTTTTTGCAATCAACACATATTGAGCAATTTTCGGCTCCACTTGCAAGAACTGCAGCCTCTGGGTTCAGAAGACAAACTGTGTCAAAATGGTTGACAGGGAATGCCAGCTCATTATTTAGGATAGCATACGTATGCCATTCGCTCTGTACAAAGAAGTGTATCACCGTTCGCGTTGGTTCTAGAACTTTCTAAGATGACGTTGCTGTTTCTCTCTGTTTTAAGAGTATCATTTCAAAATAGACATATTGTTCGTAACCTTCTCTCTGTTTACTGATTTTTTTTTCACTTTCTGGGCATTTCTTAGCGTTGGGCTTTCCATGTGATGCGATGTTTTACAGCTGTGCTTCTTAAAACTTTCAATATTTGGGACCTAATTTTCAATCATAATATTTTCATCGCACCTCCTTCCGTATAATAACAATGTACTGAATTCAAAAATAATGCACTTTGACCTTAAAACTACAACAAGACTTTAGTTATAAACAGTACAAACTATCAATATAAGTATTAAATTTTGCATATAATTTTATGAATGACAAAAGTCCATGTGGTAATTATTAAACTTTTCCTTAACTTAATGTTGTTAAATTTCGTAATCAAATACATTACGCAGTACTGATACATTTATCAGTGTATTATTATTAGTGTAAATGTGTAATTTATTTTTTATTATTTCAGGATGTATTTTGTTTTGCTTCCTTTTAGTAATTTTATACTATTTTTAAATCTTTTATTTTCGACTTTTCGATATGAAAATAAGCTATAAGCAGTTCAAAACTGACTAAAAGCAGCATCTAGAAGCAGCATCTTTTCAAGTGCCGTATTTCATACTTTAACGATCAAGCAATCATTATTCTATTGAATACCTAGTTAAAGAATAGAATTCAATAATTTTATATACTTTAACTGACTTGTGTCTAGTTATATTATGAAATTCCTAGTTATTCTATGAAATAACGGATTTCACACTTTAACGGAAACATATACATGTCGATCCTCATTGACACTCATTCCTAATAGTAAGGAATCTAATTCGATTAGTTTAATCCAAATTAGTCAAATATTTCATTAATAGGGAAATCTATAAAGCGATATGAATATTGCTGATGACTAGATGTTTAGATAAACTATATCATAGTTTCAGAAATCAAGTATATAATATTAATTCTTAAATTAAAATAATGTAATATTATCTCACAAGTTTGAAGTGGTAAAAATAGTTCCACCCCTGTAAAAATTTTTGTTTATGTGATTTGAAAAGCTTATGGTATGTTAGTCTTAATAAATTTAATTTCGTGATGGGGTGGGCAGTACATTACCTTTTTATTTTTAGAATATTACTACAACTTATTATTTATTTGATAAATATTTACCGTGAAGACGATATATTGCAATAAAATATATATACCGTATATACCAGAAATTGGACTTTTATTTCTGTAAATAAATAATTCGAATCTCATTTATTTCTACTTATATTGTTTTAGTCAAGGACACAAGTCTTATACCTTCAATCCAATATCAACAAGCCAAATAAGATTTGCATAAATTTTATTTATTATTTCGCGACTTAAACTAAAGCTTTTGTAAATAATCTTGATCAAACAGTTTTACATTCTTTTAATAAAAGTAAAATCTAATAAAATTTATTTTTGCAAAAAATTGAAATCTGATGATAGTAACATATATTCAAATGTCAATTGAATGTATACAAGAAAAAAATATTAAAATAAATATAAACAATTAAGTAGAATAGTCGAAATACGCGCTGTTGAAATATTTATTTTATAATGATAACTACATGACAACAATGTGCTTTTTAAAAAAATATTATGTTATACGAGGTATTATATGGTTAAAATATTCGTGCTTATAGACATACACATATATGTATATACCATTATATTAGATTTTAACTTGTGTGTTGAACTTAATTTTCAGAATCAAAATTTATTTGATCGATATCTGGTTTTTATAAAAGAAAAAAAATTAAGATATTTCATTAGAATAAATATATGAAAAAGGTGGTTTTCAAAATTTATGTAGACGTATGTTTGTAAGTTTCATAAAAAAGAATGCAAAATTCATGTCAAAATTCTGTAAATAAAATCTTTCAATATTAGATTAAAAAGACACTCTTTAAGGTATTTTTTAGTAAATATGAAGTACAATAACAGAGCTAGTGGAAGTGAATGCTATTTTTTTAACATTCAGAGCTACCAAACTTCTTTTTGCTAGAAAGTGTGAAAAAGTTATACAAATTCTTACAAAATTATCTAAAATTAAATTTTAAATACGGTTAGATTAATAGTAAATACTATTTAAAAGATTTGTACATGCACAGACATACACAGGATCACACCTACACGCGCGCACGCTGGAGTATTACATAGTCGCCCATCCGGTATAGTGGTTAGTGACGCTGATTGCTGTGTCGTAGGGCCTGAATTCGAAACCCCGAAGAGGTGTGGATGTTTGTAAATGTATAATGCACATGTGCAGCTTGTGAACACTCAAAATAAAAGCCACTCGTCCTCTCGAGGGATTGGTAAAATGAAAAGAGAGATAGGAAGCTTTTGAACACTCCCTCAAAATGGAGGTGGAACCAAGCCATATCGTACTGTTACTTAGTTGGCATAGAAAATAGCCCCTTGCTACGATGAAATTCGGGGACCTCGATCAGGTGGCATAAGCAACAACAACAACAATACTATATAAATAAGGCTGACTATATAAATATGCTTTTAAACTTACATAAAAGAAAGGTCTGACCAGTTTTAGACTAACGAGAACCTTCTTTTCTTCTGTTTATAATACTGATCGAAATGGATACAAGTTCTAAGTCCATTATAAATAAAAAAAGTAACTTCAATACATTCAAAATTCCTTAGTTAATGATGATTTATTTAACAATAAGCACACGTTATTGACAGATTCATTGACTGAAACCTAATTGAAAGCTAGAAAAATGGAGATCAAATTGCAGCAAAGTAATAAGTATCAAATATGTTTACTGAAATAATTATAAACTTAGTATATTAAGTTACAGTATGCAGTTATGTAATGTAGTCAGGAATTTTTACTAGAAACAAGCATTATTTTAAGACCTGTAGCCAGTTGCAAAAACTGAACAGCTAAAAGACAAAACCAATATCTGTAAAAAAACGATTCAAAATTTCAATATTCGGATAAAGAACACCGGTTTTTCAAAAGAGAGAGCTCAAGGTGGATCAAAAAGGCTCCTCTAGACAATCCAAGAGTAAAAAGTGGCGGAAATTCGATTTCTCTCTTTCTGAAGAACACTCACAGACAGAATGATACTGAAGGCGTCACCTCCCAACGCTTTTGAAAAACCACAAAAAGGTCCGGCTTTTTCACGATGATGGATGGCATCGTTTCGAGTCTTAACTATCGATCACTTCTATCCACCCCCCAAATAAATAAAATAAAGGGAAAAAAACCAAGAAGGGGGTGCTCAATTTCTCTTTCACTCTCTCGAAAGAAGATCAATTACGACACTTGGGCTGAAAGTTACTTTTTCTTTTCCGCTCTTACCTTTCTGGAAGCGGTGTCAGCAATGCTTTATCTTTATTAGGATCCCTACAGAACAAAAATGTAAGTAAAGTATAGAACTTCAAAGATTGCAAGTTGTTCCGCGACCTGGAAGTGACATCTTTGAACATTATGTTTCTGGCGGCATGCCTTAGCATAAAAAATGCAAGAGGATTTGGTGGGTTAAAAGTCATTTCTCTCACTTTGGAAATGACCCTTTTTCTTAGTTTTTTCTGCCTGTGTGAAGAAGTATATAATTCAACTGATTGAAGGTTTTTTTTTTATTTTTGCTTAGAGAAGTGGAATATTCTTTGATTGTTTCTTAGCAACTAAAAGCTGTCTTAATAATTTAATAAGTTATAGTTTAAAAAGACTAAAAAACACACTTTTATAGTTAATTGAACAGAAAAGTAAAAAAAAATCTTAATATAAGAATAAAATGATTAACGAGAAAATTGATGTTGTCGTGGTAAAAGTGTGACATTTTTACACTAATTCGGCATTTCAGAATAGTACTAGTAAGAAATTATAACAATTGATATCGAGCACCCCACGATTTTATCACAATGCATTAATTTTCTGAATTACTTTTTACTTTTCAATTTGATTAATTATAAAAGCGTGTTTTTTCAGTTTTTCTTAAACTATAATTTATTTTTAATTTTTTAGTTCGATCTACAGGAAAAGCGTTTTTTAAAAAAAGTTTTTTAGACTATCATTTATTTTGTTTGACCGCGTGATAAACAAAACCGTGAGCATTTTCGCTTCAGAATTGTAACTTAATCTTTATGTCGCCAAATCTGAAAATA
>BMAO01027647.1:0-13307 GCA_019973975.1 Trichonephila clavata | reverse complement strand
GTCACCTGTATGGTGCTCAATGCCACGGCAAACGACAGGCGTACATGCAGCCCCTTGCCATGATGAATTTCGTGGGCCTGGATCTGACGCAGTCGAGATGAGGTGGCATAAGGAACAACAACAAGTTTTATAATATCACTGAAACTTAGTTTGTGTTCAATTTACTTCAAGAAATTTAAGCTTTTTAAATTTTCATCAACGCTCTAACAACAATACCGCAACAAAATATAACGAAATTTAAAAAAAAAAATTAGATAATACCTCACAAAAACGAAAATAAAAAAAAATCCACTGTGACACACGCTTATCATTTAATTAACTCATAAAATGACATAGCATACATAACTTATTTATTTGCAGTCTTTAGCAAAACTATGTTGAAACTACAAAATGACCAATTAAATATAATCAAAGCTAAAAACGTAATATCTGTGTTTGTTGGGAAAAAAACAAACGTTTTGCACAAATAAAACTTCCGAAGATTTGCTTTCTTTCTGTCAACACCTAACTGCACTTCATGCAGACCTGAACCAAAGATTGGAAGACATTCTTCACTTGGATATTCCCTACTGAGTATTGAATCATTTTGCTTGCTTACAAATCAGATACCAAAGATGAATACATATTGATACAAGAGCAGCTTATTGAAATATCCACAGATGAGGAACTTACATCAAAGTTTGAACAAGGCTATTACAAATTCTCGTCCCAATTTTACATCCTGCATTAATTGTACTGAATTTGTTGACTGCTTTCCTGTTTTTCTATTTGGTAGAATGTGGATTCAGTGCCGTTATAAACTTATCACAAAAAAACCCTGAGAAATTAGTGTTTGTGGAGATATTTGCAATTATTCCTACAAAGATTGATCGTACATTAATAACATCTCATCAATTTTATGCATGTCATTTATATATTAATATTTGAATTTAAGCAAAAGTTATAATTTCAATAAATACTTCTTCAACAAAATGTTTCTTTTTAATTTGTAATTTTTATACTACCCATTTGTGTAGCGTTTTTACTCGGGGTCGGAAGGCAAGTTTTAAATATAAAAGTTGTCCATAGGTCAAAAAAGTTTATGAAAAACTTAGTTGCAATCAAACCTACATCCATACACAATTGAAGAATCGCTTCTTTCAAATAAAACTAGACTACAGTACTAAATCTGTTCTTCTCGTAAAAAAGAAAACCATTAGAAAGGATTGGAAATGCACAGAATGAGCATTTTCTATTAAGGTTACATTTTCCCTTCCGAGCGCGGAAGCAAGAGAGAGCGATAATATAACTTATAATATCCCACGAAGTTGAGGATTTGTTTATATTGCTTCAATTTCAAAGTATAATAAGCCATAAATTATGAATAATTAGGAGATTTTTAATAAATTTTTAATAAAGTTGCTGATTATAAAACATAAGATTTAATTGAATTTCAATGCCAGCTGATGTGTATTGCACTCTGTAATGTTAATAATTTTAGTCTTTTAGAGAATATTTTTTGGCGAATTTATGTTATACTGTTGACCACAAAAAAATGCAACACCTTGAAGGAAGCATCTATTTCATGTGAAACTTGCATCAAGCGTTCGGGGGCAATGAAATATGCAAATCATTGGCATTACAGCGCAGACGCACATCACGAGCGACCGTAGCGCCACCCACAACGTTACATAAGGAGAGAACAGAATGGCAAATGAAGTGAAAGAATGGCAATTTCCTTTCGTGCGTTTCTTTCTTTCTTTTGCGTAAGCTGTTTACCTATGCCTCGGAGAAGACATCGAAAGTATTTTTAAATGAGTTTCGTAATTCCACCGAGGATGATTAGTAGTCTATACAAATTGCAAATTATGCATCAGAAAAATCAATCAACGTGTCGGACGAAACGAAGAAAACTGTGATGCGGATTATCCTTGCTGGATTACGGGAGAAACCGACGGAGCGACAGAACCGATCAAACCCACCTTGTTGCACAACTGCTCTTGATGACAGGTGGTTCTGCGCATGGCACTGATGGATCGCGTAGCGACATCGCGAACCATTGCACAACAGACAACAGATTGAGTATGTTACGCTACATTCAGTGTCCACTCGTACCATTCAACGCCGTTTGCAGCAGAGTGGACTGTCCTCTAGGAATCCTTTGCTTCATTATGGCTGTAGTGGAAACAACAGGAGCTTGCGCCGCCAATGGTCCAATGAACGGCAGATATTGACGAAATTGTGTTTACTTACGAATCCCGCTTCTGTCTGCAACATCACGATGATCGGATTCGAGTTTGGAGACGTAGTGGTGAGAGGCTACTTAATGTTGCGTTTTGCATCGCCGTACTGGTCCATCATGGTTTAAGGTGGTATTGAATTTCACTGCCACACTCCTCTACAAAATATTGCCGGTATACGTAACAGCCAGTGCTACTTCTCTGAAGTATTGGAACCCATGGTCCTCCCATACATTCAGCGCTTGCCATCAGCCATATTCCAAAGGATAATACGCGACTATGCGTGGTAGGCAATCTTGAAAAGTTTTTTACTCCTCAGTTCATTTGGTTCCTTAGCCTTCATATTCTCCCGATCTATTGCCAATCGGAAACGTGTGCCCCCTTGCTTGCACAATGGCTGACCCGGGACATCATCCGCTGCTACACCAGATAAACTTTGGCAAAATGTGGAATCCGCATGGACTGCTGTACCCCAAGGATACATCCAAAGCCTCTTTGATTCTATGTCGAGGGTATGGAGTGGTTATAGTCAACAATAGTGGCTTTTCTAAATACTGATTTTGTTACCTTCTCTACGTTACAAGAGGCTGTACTTTTTATCGTTTGACCTTTTGCACAACTTGTTATTCTGCCAAATAAACTTCACTGTGTTATCTTTTGGTGTTTCTTGGTGTTGCATTTTGCGTGGCCAGAAGTGAATTTTATGAATGCGTTTACTCTATTGTGTATAATTACAACTGCACTGATATCTATATTAAAACATTATATTACTACAATGTAAAATATCTTAATTCAACTGAAATTTTGTATCATACGTAATAAAAAACGTTAGTATATTTAAATATCTTATTTTTCCACATTTTAAGTTTTAACAAACTAAAACACATCACAATTGTTGAAAAATTCTATACATTTCAGAGGAATTATAAAGTAAATGTTAATAATTTAAAAAATGATGCTTTAGTACTAAGAAATAATAACACATTTTTTTCAAAGGTTTATAGATCTATAGTTCCTTAAATTGCACAAATGTTTTGCTCATCTTAAAAATTTCTTTCTCCTTCTCTCGTTTGAGTGTTTTTATTTTATAAGAGATTATTTTTTTTAATCGTTTATATTCGCCTCAGCATCGAAAAATTTTTTCTTTTCTCCTTCAGCTAGTATAATGACCCCAACTTAGTTCTGCATGTTTGATAAAATATCTTAAGAGAGAGAGATAGAGGAATTTACTGGGCTTAAATCTAACAAGTATTGCTATTTCTTTTTGCGCAGTAGATATAGATCGCATAAAAAGAAACGCACAAAAATAACCAAAAATTTCATAAATACTTACATATAACAAACAAATTTTTGATATACTAAAGAATTTTTTTTATGCGGTGGAGAGGGACCGCATAAAAATATTGCAATAAAAGAATACGTCGATTATTTGTGAAATATATGAGAAAATACTTCCATAACAAAATAAATAATTAAATTACACATGGAAACACTTTAAAATCATTTTGTTTCTCATTTTACACATGGAGAAGTTTTCAAAATGCACTTACATATTTAATTCACTGCTATTCATAGCAATTGAAAGCGTGCATCTTCCTGCGATGAATTAGTTCAAAATCGCTTTCGTCATTTGAAGGTGCAGTTTCAATTGATTTATTTTTGGCACCATAAAGTAAATGATAATTTTCTGTGGCAACGGTTGGTTGGTCAGTTGCTTTCAAATGCCACAATAATCAGATAAACATGATCAGAGCTCTTTTTGAAATTTGAACTCTTTTCGGAATGAATAACTTTTTTTAGAGAATGATTTTCCAATTTGTTGAAAATTATATCACCGCATATATTTTATCCGCTCTCAAAGAATCCGGCTCTTCTTGTCGGACTTCATCAGGGGTGTCAAAAACGTGACTCGTGGATCACATGCGGTCCGCATAGAATATTTTTTCGGCCCTACCAACATAGTGTTTGCAATCCCACGTCATATTTATATATCGGGATTTCGGGATTACATTATCCAAATAGATCGATCCCGGGAATAGAATTGGACTAATTATTAAAAATACTTACGTATTAGCATAGTTGAAATTGCTTAATAAAATTAAAAAATACAATTAAAAGTTGATTTAATATTATTTTAATGAAACAAATAAAAAAAACTAATTCATCTTAAAACAAATAAAAATATAATGTAATGATTTTTTAAAAAAAAAAGCATTTCGTCTTGTTTTGTGTTTCGATAAAAAAAGCTTATAAAACACATCTCCTCCAGCCTTGCATAGTTGAAATGGCTTCTTATTTTTGTTACAAATTGTCCTGACGTAGAGAAAGTGCACATTTAGATTCTTTACTCTTAGGTATTGAAATAGGAATATGTTCTTTTCAGGTAGTCACCACATCTCCCACCATTTTTAAAAAAAAGATACATTTCTCTTTAAATTTTTTGATGACATATCTCAGATCTAATAGACTGCATTGTTGCATATATCTACTTGGTAACTTTATTTAGTTCTTCCGCTACACTTAATGGTTTTTTGTATATAAATTGGTCCAGTTATTGAATCAGAACGTAAATTAATTTCAAGTAATACCTTATTTGAAATTGAAAATCTAGTTGCAGTGCTGTCAGTAATACAATGAGATTTGAAGTGCCTCAAGACTTCCAAGCAGCTCCGCTATTAAGTAATTGCATTTAATTGAAGAACGAACTGTGACTAAATCTATTCTTTAGATGTTGCTTATATTATTGTGTAAGCATTGCAGTGAGCCACTTAGTTCTGTGCGACATCCTCCCATACGGGAATTGAGAGCAGTGCATATAATTTTTTTACCTATAGCACTTATAATTGCACAAAAAAATTCTACGTACATATTTCGTAAGCAAAATATACATTTTTGAAAAATTGAAATCTTAGAAAATTTTTATAAAACATTTTTTTTTAAATATAATTTAGACAAAAATTAAATCACGGAATTAGTAATTTTAAATCTTGAATTTCGGAATTGAAAAATTCCGGGATCCTTGGGTTTCGGAATTTCAGGAACTCGGGGATGAAAACCCTACTAGATATCTTCCAAAAATTCTAATTGCCTCTGTCCAAGTTAGCTGACACCGCACATCTTAAGGGTGAAAGAAATGCCCGTTTTCTGACCCCACTCACGATGGGGAGAATGTCACTGCAGAAAATAAGAGAAAACAGATCAAATTTCACAGTTTAACATACACAACAACCTCGAAACCTTCAAGTGAGAGTGAGAGAATATTAACGTCGCACTGATTAGCAACACGAGGGCTTTTGGCGATTGTCTGCGTAATTTTGAACCATGGTCAAGTGACGTGGACGACACCTGAGCTGGCACCCCTCTCCTAACTACAACACCACACCAACGGGAGGACTTTTGAGCTTTGACACATTTAACGTGCATCGAGCCCCTACACGGCGGGTCTTTAGTGGTACTAGGATCGAACTCATGACACGCTAGCCATGATCCTATGCCTAGACCACTCGGCCACCGCGGCCGTCTCGAACCCTTCAAGGTTCAACACGTAAGAAAACTGACACTAAACGTATACAGTACAAAAAATTAACAAGATACATAAAATGTAATACCAGATTCACACTTTGAAAAAAAATTAAAATATAAGGTTTGCAAAACCTTATCCAATACATCAGGACACAATAATATAATAATATATGTTTTTATACTGTATTATTCGAAGTAAACCAAAATTTTATATGAATATTAATTTTTTAGCTCATTTAATGTTAAAACTTGTTTGTTTAGTTCGCAAATTAACCTTTGAATTGACCCCCTTTGTTTTTCATAATCTATCAAATTATTGATCATGCAACTGTGATTGAAAGTTTCGTCTTCCATTAAGCGCGTGCTGCTAGTGCCTTGAGAGAAAGCAATTGAACGTGCATTGTCGAGAGACAAACAAAAGAACGGAGAGTCTTGAAGTGTACATATGTTCATTGATAGAAATCTTTAAATTGGCACCACACAAAGCTCTTGAAATTTATATACCGCAATAAAAAAAATCGCACAAAAATAAAATCGCATAAAAAGGACTGCACAAAAAACAGGTTATTGTACATCCCGCATTTTTTTTCAAGTAATTGTTTTTGTTCCAATCGTAAATTACTTCAGCAAATCCAACTGTCTTCCGCTATCAATGTTTCATTTCTTCTATATGATTCTAAAGTTATCCTAATGAATCGTTCAAACTAAGCTATTACCCTCTTAAAAGCTTTTTCAAATTACTTTACTTTGAAATGTTTATTGAATTTCTAGGCTTTTTTCTAATGCAACTTCAGGCATTAAGGTTGAAAATGTTTTCCATTTCATCAATTAAAATTTGTAGTCTAAGAAAAAATAATCTAAAGTAAAAAGTTGGCTGTTTATAAAATAAAAATATAGGAAACACCCAACAGCATGCAAAAAAACTAAATATTTTTTTTATTTGGGAATTTTTTCGGCTGAGAGAGTCAGTAAAAATTAAAAATTCAAATTTAAAATGTAGAAAGCAAACACATTTCAAAGCGGGACATATTGAGTAAAATCATATCTCCAAAACATACGAGAAACAGAGATTGCACATGGATGGAGCTCTTCTCTCATCAAAATTTGCCGCGGTAGCCCAGTGGTAAAGTAACGACCTCAGTGTCGGTTTGGGATGAGTTCAAGCTTAATACCGCTGAAGACCCGCATTGTACGGGAGCGAAACACTTTAAATCATTCGAGACCTCAAGCGTCTTCTCGTTGGTTTGGTACGAGAGGGATATGCCAGCTATGACGTCGTTTTCGTCATTTGACCAGGCTTGACCAGTCATTTGAACTACAAGGTCCGTCGCCACGAGTCCTGGAGTAGTTAAACAGTGCAACGTTGACATTCACTCGCTCCCTCAGCATAAGGGTTTATGCGCCACAAAAAAAGTGGTATTTTTGTAACCGTGTAAAATGTCTTCTTGATCATTGGACTCGAATGTTTTGATTGTGTAACCAAAAGCGAAAATAATTATAATACAACCCTATATTACACCAGGTATCACGCTGAGTAGCCTTCGAGTATTACGAATTTCCCTTTAAAAATATCTGCTCTGAATCTCAGTGGTGGTAGAGTGGTTATAAAGATGCGAACTAGTTGAAAAAGTTGTTTTTTTGGTTTGAACATTAAATTTCTGGTGACCCACTGTTCGAGAGGTTGATAAAAACTAAATCTGTAGAGGCCCATAATCCTCAATTTGGCTTGGAGGAAAAGTTTGGCAAGTAGGATGCCAACTCAAGTGTCATTTTCGGCATTTGCCTGGGATTGAATATTAAGAAGTTCATCTCAAATAGCTCTCTTGTCGCATAAAGTTGGGACTTTATTAAACAAAGAATGAAAACACATGCATGGCTTAGTATTTAATTCGCTTCTTTTTACCATATGAAGACAAACAAGTCCAACTTTTTTAATTTAAAATATTAAATTTGGTACATTTTAACGATTGGGAGCATAAAGACATCTCGTGGACATCGTATATTAGAGAACAGTAGCTGGATACGATTTTGTCAACTGTCCAACCAGATTTACTGGTTGTGGTTCAAAAACTTTTGGTTTCGGATGAAACTTATAGGTATAATTTGTTTGTTTTTTTTGCAAAAGAAATGAAATTAGTATGAATGAATAAGACGTGTTAAGTTTTTCGAGCATGTATTTGAACCATATGTTTTCAAAGATACTTTGACAGAGCAATTTAACAAATTTTTGGCAATATGCAATGAATAAATTTATGAAATAACATAACTAACATTGTCATTGTATTTGTCTGTCTATCATTATTTGAATACCCAAAGAATATTTTAATTTGTCCTTACAAAAAGGAATTCTGTTGCTCCCCCACTTCTAAGTGCGCATGACTTTCCAATCATTTTGAAAGTTACATCAATGGAAGTGATCTGAATTTATCAGATTCTTTTGTTTATGGAAACGAATCTCTTAGGATCGGCCCTTTTCGAAGCAACGACGCCCCCAAGTGGTGTGTGTTATTTTGTTTTAGACAGAAATAGAGACTGTCGGAAACCTTTCGAAGTTTCATTTGAAAAATTCGACGAAATTTAGCAATGACCAGAGACATTTCTTCATTACCTCCAAAGGTATAGCATTCTTCTCATATTTATAAAGTTTTTCTTTATATATATCAGTTCTTGTTTCACTTAGTACCAAAAAATTGTTACAAAAGTAATTCAAAACTGTTTTTCTTTTCTGGAAATCTTGGGAAAATTTCGCTTTTTGGTGGATTGCCAATGGGTGCATCACCACGTCATATGTAGAAGGCAAATCGTTATGTGCATTTATTTTAATTATCAAGGAATGAAGCTACGGTTTTCGTTAGGAAAATATTGTTTTATATATTAATAATACTGACCTTATACAAATTTTTGTCAAATAACCGTTATATCTTCCATTATATTTCATAGTTTTTGGAATACTGTTAGAAATATGTTTTGAAAATGAGAAAAAGCTAGAAATTTCAGGGGTTTTAATGCTGTTATTTCCATTACATTTTAGAGATTTAATTTTCATCAATTTTAAACAATTATAAAACAATTGATTTTAAATACAAATTTGTCTTAATTTACAATATAAATATATCAATCTTGACTTGCATTTTTTTTTGTAATGAAAATCTTTAGATTTAGAGAAAAGGTGTACTGTGTGGTATAGTCAGAAGTTTTATGAATAATGTATTAAAACAGAAAATCTCTGAATGAAACAAATGAAGACTTACAATTTTAAAAATGAAAAACGGTTCTAAATTTTTAAAAATATAGTTTTTTCTTACAATTGTTGTTTTTGGTGTAAAAAAAACTGTTCATTTATGGCTTTTATTACATTTCAGGCTCTGAAACACATATTTTATTTCCTTGATGTTCAAAACAGATTGTCAGCCTCTCTAGTATGCAAGAAGTGGCTGCAAGTTGCTGACTGCCCCAAGCTGCTCTGTGACGTCAAAATTCAATTTTCAAGAGAAATAAACGAAGCTCTAAAATTATTTTCTCGCATGACACGACGATTTCAATGTTTGTCATTTCATAAAGTCGTCATCAGAGATCCTGTGGTGGAATTCTTGTTGAAGTACCACAACCAGTTCGACAATTTGTCATTTACTGAGTGCAAAATAGATGAAGGCAAATTTAGACCAAAAATGCAAGGCAAAATTTTGCATTTTGATAATTTGAAGACATTGCGTGTACACAATTCTAATATAACTTTTTTCTTTGCTCCACTTCGTAATGTTACTGAATTAAAATTACACATGCGCTCTGGTCTGACAGATTATGTTATATGTGAACTCAGTAAATATTTATTTAGGCTAGAAAAATTAACACTAGGTACCAACGTAAAATGCAAAGAGGTATTGGGCAAGAGACTTTATGGTACTGAAGAAACAATAGAAACTAACCCTTCACACGAAATTTTGTCTTTTGTAATTATAAAAAGGTTGATGGAAAAAAACAGAAGCACATTGACTCATATTAATTTCGCAAGATTACGCTTATCACCACCGGATGTATTAACTCTCTCTAAAATCAAGGGTTTAAATCTGAGAAGTGTATCATTTCCTTTTTACTACAGTACAAGCTACGCAAAAGAGTTCTGTATAAACCAGTTTAATCTTGCATCTATTAATTTGTCTAGGTCAATGCATATAACAAATGATACAGTCTGTGATATCTGTAAATGCTTGCCAAATCTTAAAGAGTTGATCCTTTGTGATAGTGAAATTGATTGGTGCATCATTGAAATATTCCAGTTGCAGAATCTTGTAAAACTAAATCTCTCTAGCTGTTTTAAAATTACATATCTAAGTTATGTAATGGCTATATCAATACTCAAGTCCTTTAAACTGAAGTATTTGTATTTGGAGTTTGCTAAAATAAGCGATCAAAATCTCTTTGAATTACTGCAACGTAACCCGAACATTTGCTGTTTAAACATTTCTGGCATTCGTGTTTCGAATGAAACTTTAAACATGATTTGTCAAAAATTAACACTTTTGCAATGTTTGATACTTGAATCGTGCACAGCCATATCTGATTCTGGTCTGACTGGAGAATTAAAAAATTATTCTGATTCCATAACTCCAACACCGTTGTCTAATCTAAAATATCTGAAAAAATTAAGTTTAAGAGGAAATTATCTAATAACCAATCGAGGTTGTCTTAAAGCTATTCGGTTTCCAGAATTGAAAATTTTGTTTCTGAAGGATTGTCATGGTTTGATTTTAATGATGGATTTTCTGATGGAATTGAGGATACGAAATCCATGCCTTCACACTTTTGAAAAGATTGTGAATGAAGAAAACAAATTGAAGTACAAATTTTAATACTTTATAACCATATTAATCAGAGTTATGTAAATTTTTTTTGTTTTCTTGTAATTTGGGAATTTTAAAAAGACCCATATTGCTAAAATAAGTGCCTGAAATATTTCACACTAGAAAATACTTTGCTGAACACTTTTATTTTCGCACCATGAATAAATTTTTCAATATTTTCTTAAATATTTTTAAAGTTGCGTTTTTTTTTTTTGAAAAAATATAACTAGTATTAAAGGTAGTTACTTAAAGTGAATTTTAGCCTAGATCAAATATTTACCCATTTGGAATTTCTGTAATAAAGTAGAGAGTTTCTTTAATCCAAATATTATACAAATGTTTCCATTGGTTTCGGAGAATATTGAAGGACAATTCTTGAATTGGCAATCATGGAGTACAAGGGACCTTATTTTAATTAGTATACACCATTTTGAGAAACGAGGAAAATTTTATCAATCGCTCATGTGAAACAACTACACCATTTGGGGATTTTAAAGCATTGATGAATACATCAAAAATGCAACATTAGAAAATGGCGACTATCTCTGAAAGTTAAAGTTATAGAATTCGTTTTGGAAAGACAAATATTGAACTGGTTTGAGCCATTTCTTTGATAGGAAATTTTAGAACCCTCTTTTTATTACTATCAGACTGGATGTATCTTTAGCTTATTATATTGTTTTAAATTTATGTAGTGGAACAATTGATGAAAATGACAAAAAGGCTTGTATTCTGTTACCATGAACGTATCAAATTTATTTGTTCACAAGAAAATATACCAAATTGTATAAGTTAGACTAGAATATTTCAAGCCTGTCCTAGAAATATATTTATAGGTATTAGTGATCGGCATGCGGTTTTTATATATGTCGATAAAGGTTTTTAAATTTTACCCTTGTTTTAAATTGTGTATTCATTTCTTATATATTGTAATATGAAGTTACTGTCTATATATAAAAGTATATATATTCCGCATACTTGATACATGTTGCATTTTGGAATAAGCTAATTTGAATTACAGTTACAATAATCGAAATGTCATTGCATTTTTATTAAATATCAACTTTGTTATTATAGAACTATATTATTATTGCTACAATATTATAATTTATTCATATAAAGGATATTGTGCAGAGAAAATTCTTGATATGATTTTTGAGTTTTGGACGTTGCGTAAGCTTCTGGTATAAGTTGATAATCTAGAATTGTAAGAGAATCATCCATATATTTCAATTTATTTCATATTCTTTAATTTTTCAGTGTCTAAAACCACTACCGTTCCCCAATTCGATGCAAATACATCGCCCCGCTATTTGCAGTTCCCACTCACCTTTGTCAACACGAACTGTTGATACTATATTCATTTCGCTTAATTAAAAACATACTTTTATCAACCATCTATCCCTGTATGTAATGCAGCTTCTTCCACGACCTACGGTCTACATTTTTATGTTGTGCTGCCCTTATAAACTCGAGAACTCATGACTTCTTCCTTAATTTACCTCCCTCTCAACGTAAATTCAGCCATCTGTTCCTTAATTTTATACTACTTCCTATTGTTACGAATTTTGTATTCTATAATGTAAATAATTTTTATTTGGATGTGCAATGTCTTTATATTACTCTATGCTATATTTATTTCATGTTAAATTTGTAATATTCACAAGCAACGCCGTTCCATACGTTATAATGGCGATTCAATTTGAACTTGGAGAAATATTGACGATAGAGAAAAGTTGGCATCATTTTGGCGACCAATTTAGCGACTTTGGCGACGCACATTGGCGACCAACTTGGCGACCAATTGGCGACCAACTTGCGACATTGGCGACCATGTTGGTGAGATCGGGACCCTCTGGATTCTTGTAGAAATTAGTAGAGAAATCCACTCATTTCACGATCTGTGACGCCTAGCGAATCTTTCCAGAAATTTCGACCCCTGCTATATATAGAGCGATACTCGCCGCAACTGTCAGTCTGGTTTCAACCAGCGAGTAGTGAGGATTGTGTTGATTGGCGATTAGTAGGCTTACTTTGAACTTGATCAGCTCGGCTGTGCTTGTGAATAGTCATTTACATATGTGTATTTTAGACACTACTTATTGTGTCTGAGTGCTGTTGAAGGTGTGAAATCCTTCTGTTATTTATTCTGTGAATTTTGCTGCTGAATCCTCTATTTCAAGGATTGATTTTCGACAATACTCATCGCTCTTAAAGAATTGACTTGTTATTTACGGCTGATTTTGCATAAAATCCTCGAACCCCAATCTACGTAACACTATATATCCAATACAGTGCACTCACCCCAGTTGTATTTGTATATACCTCAGGATTTAAAACAAACTTTAAAAAGTAAGTGGCCGTGGTAGCCAAGTGATCAAAGTATCGGATCATGGCTCGCGTGTCATGAGTTCGAGCCCAGTACCACTGAGGACTCGCAGTGTAGGGGAGCGATGCACGTTAAATCTGTCGAGAGCTTAAACGTCCTCCCGTTGGTGTGGTAGTTAGGGAGGGGTACCAGCTTATGTGTCATCCATGTCACTTGACCATGGTTCAAAGTACGCGGTCCGTCGCCAAAAGCCCTCGTGTAGCTGAATAGTGCGACGTTATTATTCACTCCTTTACTCGCTCAAAAAGCCGTAATAAAAGCCTACCTTTAATCAAATCCCCCCAACAATTGGAATTACTTTGAAATATATAAAAATGGCACACCATAAACCCAGGA